>SJYA01003053.1:729837-804490 GCA_006410615.1 Neotragus moschatus
CCGGGCTACTTTGGTTCCATCCCAACCCTCTGTCAGTGGCAGAGACTTCTTTCCTGCCCTGGCTTTTTGACTGAATTGTTCAGGAAGGAAATAGGAGGATGAGCTTTTGTTCTCGGTCCTGTCCCTCAGTGCCTCTTCAGATCTTCGCTCATTCATTGAAAAATGTATTTGGAGCCACAGTGTAGTGCTGCATGCTGTCTTGGTCTCGTACAGATAAAGTCACATCATTGTCCTGTGTTGGGAACATAAAATCTATCAGGGAAGCTAACATATAAATACGGCCACCTGAAATCTACATTGCCAGTGTTCTTTTTAAAAAATTAATTAATTAACTTTGGGCTCTGTTGGGTCTTTGTTACTGAGTGGGGGTTTTCTCTAGTTGTGGTGAATGGGGGCTACTCTTTGTTGCAGTATTAATTTGCAGCATTTGCTGAATGTCTGAGGTGTAAACAAATACACCCACTTTCTAGCTGCCAGCATCTCATGACTGAACAGAGCTTGAAAAAGATGACCACAATCTGCTATCCCTGGTCAGTGCAGGCCAGCTCTAGCACAGAGTTGGAGGGTGCAGAGGCTTCCTCTACAGGAAATGAAGCTGGATCATTCATGTGGCTGCAACAAAATACCACAGGCTGAGTGGTTTAAACAACATTTCTTTCTCACAGCTCTGGAGGCTGGGAAGTCCAAGACCAAGGTGCCAGCAGAGCCAGAATCTGGCAAGGGTCTGTTTCCTTCTTCACAGATGACCCTCTTCTCACCATGTCCTCACCTCAGGAAAGGCAAGGCATCTTTCTAAGGTCTCTAAGGGCATTATTAACCCCATTTGTAGGGCTCCACCCTCACAATCTAATCAACCCCCAAATGCCTGCCTCCTGATACCATCACATTTTGGTTTAGGATTTTTGACGTATGAATTTTGAGGAGATGCTGGGAAAGACTGAAGGCAAAAGGAGAAGGGGTGGCAGAAGATGAGATGGTTGGATGGTATCATCGACTCAATGAATATGAGTTTGAGCAAACTCTGGGAGACAGTGAAGGACAGGGAAGCCTGGTGTGCTGCAGTCCATGGGGTCACAAACAGTTGGACATGACTTAGAGACTGAACAAATAATTATCTTACAGACACTGTTCTAAACACTACATATATCAACTCTGTCATTGTAACTCATGGTATAGATGAGGAAATTTACATACAAATAGATTAAGTAACTTGCTGGAGTCTCATAGTTGGTGAAAGTGCAGCAGCAGCCTGATTCTACCTCCCACTTTCTATGGAATAATCACTCTGCTACACTGGGAAGAAGAAAAAATGCAGGGAGGACAAAATACTGCTATCCCCAAATATAATCCACTGCATAAATTATTAATAGGTGAGTTTAAAACCTGGCATATAATAGGTGTGCAATTAAAGTTTTTTTTTAAAATAAATAAACGAAAGCCTCCCTCATACTACTTAACCTTTTTGGAATGAGTGTTTTATAGTATTATACTTCTGTCTTGCTTTTAAATTGGGGATATTTTATAATTAAGATGATCTTTGAGCATTGTATTTTCCCAAGCAAGAATTTGAGAAACATCAGTAGAGTATGTATTTCGTCAGTTTTGAAACCTTGTGCCAAATATGCTCCTAGACCATGGCGCTCTTCTTTATCAATAGATTTAGTTAGATCAATAATTCATTTAGAATAGCTCTTTTTCTCTTGATCTATTTCCTGAAGAATTCTTTATGAGGCTGGCCAGGCTATTACCATGGAGGGTTTCATAAGGTGACAATCAGTGCTCTGAAAATCTGCCTTGATCTATGAGCAGTGTTGGTATACCCTGCCTGACACAAGTGCTCTGGGGTCTGTCTTTACCTTCCTCTGAGCTTGTTGCATCCAAAGAGTCTACCTTTCAGGAGAAGTCAAGAATGCATTGTTCCATCTCCATGATGAGAGGCAGATCTTCAACTAAAAAAAGAAAACCTCTGCATTTGGAAAGACCAAATAGGTTGGCACTTAAAAGGGAATTCTAACTGGTTAATTTAGGGCGCTGAGAAAAACATCCAGCATAAAAACGCTATCTGGCAGTGGGCCCACAACATTTTCAACTGATTGTGAAATGGAGAGATTTTCATCACATCGGGGACTTTGTTTTTCATCATCATGACCTCTGACACAGGAGAATAAGTGAGGATGCACAGATTGGTCATGGTATCATGACTTCAGTCATGAACATGATCAATGCCAGTTGTAGCAGAACTAGAGATGGCCTCATGCTTGCTGACATATTTGAAGTAAAAACAACTGAACAAAAATTTCAAAATGTTTTCCCTAAAGGTCGTTTTATTCTTTTTGATTTTTGCCTTCTAATTTTTTTCCCCTTTTGTGTCTGAGAAGATATTCTGAAAATGTGAAGAGACTTTAGATAAAAGAAGGCTTTAGAAAGTTGTCAATTTTTGGTGGTATTTTTTTTTTTTTCCTAGTTACTTGGCACACAAAAATTTATATGAATCCTCTGTGTACTGGGCAACTTTCCAAGGCAGCTGTCAGCCACATGATGACTCAGCAATTCAGACTACTTTAATCTTTTTGTCTGTGAAGTCCATGTAAGACCTGCATGTTCTTGGATGAAAAGGGAATCTTAGCATTGTGTAGAGGTTTTTCATGGCTTCAGGCTGAAACTGACAAATATATCACGTCTGCTCTCATGTCACTGGCGGGAAGTTTTCATGTGTCTGTGTGTGACTGCAGGGATCTTGGAAGTACCGTCTTCCATGTGCCCAGAAAGAAGAGGAATAGATGTTGGTGAGCACTATTCACGGCTGCCATAGCCATGCTGTCCCCGCAGACTTGCTAGGCATCAACAGAGTCCAAGTGACATGCGATCCAAATGAATCTGTTAAACTCCGAAGTTTTCTGCCACCTGTAAAAGCTTGTGAAGTCCATTACTTTCTTTTTTTTTTTTCATTTCTTGTTTCTATAAGTTGTTTGAGGTTCTGAAAATGAATTCTGCCTCTCATAGAAATTTTTCCTTTCTTGTTTGTCTATTATTCTGTTGTTTCAGACAGAGGAATGTTGCTCGAGTCCTTGGGTAGAGTCTAGATTTCTTTAGTTGCAGCTGTAGCCCCAACAACTAATGTACTTACTCATCAACACTTTCAACTCTGAATTTCTTCAACCTGAATCTTCCATGCACAATTGTAAGAGCATTTAGAGTTGTGTGATGCAGTTGGCCTCAATAGGATTAGTGCGCTTTTTCTGCACTCCCAACCTGGATGTTGGACTGATCTTTCTCCCATACATACTTTAAGGCTGCTTAGTGTCCAAAAGGAAATAGCCAGTTTAGGGATGATTGGGGCAGGTGTTTGCATCCAATATTTGTTTATTCCATTTCTAACACTCTACATGGCTTTGTATAAACTCAAGTTTCTGATATAATTTTTCTTTTTCTAGAAAACTCTTTTTAATATCCTTGTAGTGTAAATCTGTGGGCAGTGAATTCTCTCAGTTTTGGTTGGTCTGAGGTTTTATCTCTTCTTCATTTTTGGAAAGGTAGCTCTCTGGGGAGTAGAGCACTCTATTGACAGCTTTTTCTTTTAGCACTTTGAAGATATCACTCCACTGTATTCTGTGTTGTATGTTTTGTGATGAAGAGTCTATATAATCTTTTCTTACTGTGAAGAACTGTGAAGGGTCTGAGATTTTGCTCTATTTGCAAGCTGAAAACTTGGTCTGCTACAGGTTCATAGAAGCTAGAGGAAGCCATGAGATTTCTGAGTGAGAAACAAAGAACATTATTACTCATGGCACAGAAAACAGAATGATCACCAGCATATTTGCATCTGTTCCCCTTGCCCCCAAGTCCTACAAGGATGATGCAAATGATCCCAGATGGGCTGCATTATTGGAGAGGAACCTGAAACTTAGGGGACCCAAATCTTTGATAATGAGCAGTAAATATATCTATCTTTTATTGTGGAGAGAGACAGTCTATCTTCTAAGACTGTAAGCAAACCTGCTTTTTTGCTCTGGAAAGAGACACCATTTCTATATCATCAGGCTGTTTCATAGGCAATATTGTATGGATAGTCTGGAATGATGGCCAATCAGTGTTTCATTTACAAAGATACTCAGAAACACATGTGACCTATAGAGAGTTGTCTCTCTACAGAAATATGTCTCTCTCTTTTTTACTGACTGCCTTCAGGATTTCCTATTTGTTTTCAGCACTTTGAATGTGAGATACCAGGTGTGTGTATGTGTTCATGCCTGCAAGTGTGTGTGTGTTTTGTTATTTATTTCTGTTAGTGTTCTCTGAGTTACTGGATCTGAGGTTTGGGGGTGGTCATTGATTTTGTCACACTTTTGGCTAGTCTTTCTTCAAATAATTCTTCTGTTCTATTTTCCCCCTCTCTTCTGGAATTCCAGTGATGCACATATTAGACCGTTTGATATTATCTCACAGTTCCTGGTTGCTCTGTTCTTTTCCCTCCCTCATTCCTTTTTATTTATTTAATTTTTTTGCTTTGTCTTTCAGACTAGGTGATTTCTATTGACTTGTCTTTATCTTTGCTGAATCTTTTCTGGGTTTTATGAGATTATTCATGAGGCTCTAGAATGTATTGTTCATCTTTATTACTGTGTTTTTCATTTCTAAGATTTGAACTTGTTTGCTTCTTTTTCCCCTTCCAGATATAATTGACATATAACATTGCATAAGTTGAAGGGATACAGTGTGATGATTTGATGTATGTGTATATTGGAGATGATTACCACAGTAGGGTTAGTTAACATCTCCATCATCTTACGATATTACACAGTATTTGCATGTCACTGTGTGACTTATTTCACTTAACATAATGCCCTCAAGGTCCACTCATGTTTTGCAATACACACGTATGCACACATATGTATACATATGTGTTATAAATGCATATATATAGGATTTTTAGACACTGAAAAAATAGAACCTGGCCCCACAATCTTTTAAAGCAATTTCTTTCACTATTCCAGAGAAATTATGTGTAAATGCCTTAATACACAATGCTATATATAAATTGCCTTTGAGCCTGTCAGGGGTTGAATTGTGTTCCCCAATAATTCATATTTTAAAGTTGTGACTTCCAGCACCTTAGAATGAAACTGTATTTGGAAACAACATCTTTAAAGAGGTAATCAGCTTAACATGAGGTCATCAGAGTGTGCCTAAGCCAATATGACTAGTGCCCGCATGTAAAGGGAAGCACAGGACACAGACAGGTACAGAAAATAACATGATAGCACAAGGAGAAGACAGTCATCTATAAGCCAGAATGAGATGTGTGGGGCAGATCCTCCCTTCACAACTCTCGGATGGAGCCAACCCTGTTGACACCTTGAACTTGAATTTCTAAGCTTCCAAAATCATGAGACAAATTTTTGCTGCTTAAACCACCCAGTTTGTGGTACTTCATTATAGCTGTTCCAGAAAACTATAATGGGCTTTCCAGCTGGCTCAGTGGTCAAGAATCTGCCTGCCAGTGCAGGAGACACAGGAGATGCAGGTTTGATCCCTGAGTTGGGAAGATACCCTGGAGTAAGAAGTGGCAACCCATTCCAGTATTCTTGCCTGGAGAACCCCATGGACAGAGGATCCTGGTGGGCTACAGTCTGTGGGGTCACAAAAAGTCAGACAGGACTGAGCATGTAGGCATGAAAACTAGTATAGGACCTATAGGCATAGACTTCTTTCAGTTACTAGCCCTGTGTAATGAGTTACCCTAAAACTTTGAAACTTGGGATAACCATTTTATTTTGTTCTTTGGTTGGTCAAGCATTCAGATTGGACAGTAAGGATGAATTTTCTCTATTCCATGCTATCTGAGTCTTCAGCTAGAAAGACCAAAAAGACTGGTGGATGGAAATACCTTAAGACTCATTCATTCACATGTCTGGTGCTTGGGCTGGGAGGATGCAGACTAGAGCTATTGCTGAAGAGCCTGCATATGGCCTTTCTACATGGTTTGGTTTCCTCATAGCTTGATGGCTTTACAACAGATGTGAGCATGGCTCAGGACTCCAAGCATGAATATTCCAGCATGTAGGCAGAAATTGCATCATCTTTTATAATCCACCTTACGAGTCACACAGTCACTCTGCCATATGCATTTGATCTAAATGATTATAAGCCTGACAAAATTTAAGGTTGGTTAGGAGGGGACCAATGTGGACAATGTTTTAGAACCTTCACAACTTCCTGAAATTATTTCCTTGGGAGGACTGGTATGTTTAGCACAAAGCATATTTTCTTTTAATATAGGTCTTTGTAAATCTTGGCCTATGTGAGATTAGACAAAAAGGGTAAGGTCAGATTAAACAAGGTCTGAAAGTCAAGTGGAGAAAGTTCTATATGGTTAGGTAGGAAAATTAAGTTTGATTTAGCTTTTTAGAGATATGTGAATGCAATGGATAGAACCTCTATATCTCCTTTTTAATAAGAAGATCAAATACACCAAAGTCATCCTCTGAGAGTATTAATATGGGGAAACTTTCAGATGAACACATTAATCAAAGCCTCATGCCCTGATCTAAGCAAGAGTTTGCCTGAGCCAGAAGCTCATTTGACAGAATCAGAAATGCTGAAATGCAAACGTCAAAAATATGGTTACAACTTGTAGTTTTATTTATATGAAAGTCAGGGCCAGACAGATGTCTCTTCTCCCTGACAAAAGTGAATTCGTGATATATCCAGCATTTAAAAGGGCACTTGATCTAGCTGCAAATCAGTTTAACTCCTGGGCAGGGAGCTATGCTAGGTGTTATGGATACTGCTGAGATGTGTTAGAACATGGGTGCTCCTTTAAGGAAGGTGTAATTTAGTTAGGACAATTCCCATAATAAGCTGAAATAATTAAAGCACAGGAAAGTTAAGTATACCTTGGCTAATAAAAGTATTTTAAAATGATCCAGGCAGTTCCATATCTTAGAAGTTATTTCCCAGACTATTTTCATATTTCTACTACAGAGAAGAGTTTGATGGGTTTAAAAGATAAGTGAAAGAAGAAGCAGCTTTCTTTCCTTTTGAAGGATGAAGTCCATTCCTCTGCCTTTCTATTCTGCCTATATATCCTTATATATTCTACCTTATATCCTCTTCTAGGATATAAAATGAGTGTATTTCTATTTTGCAAATTTTCTTTATAGTGAAATTTGCTGTTTGAAGGATCTTACCTGGGATTCCATCTAAAGGGTTGAGTCACTATTTTATTAAAAAGGCCTCTTCTCTAAGGTGGTCTTTCGAATGGGTCTTAAGGACAAGTGGGTTATTGTGGGTCTCTTTTTATAGAAGTCTTAGATTGGCACACCTGTATTTTCCTACTTCTAGGGATCAACAGAAGCTTGAAAACAAATCTTTGTCTAATGCAGACAAATGTACATGCCACTAAGTTATAAGCAATACAGGAATGTTGCCTGGCTGTTTATGAACTTCTCCAGCAGGAATGACTACTGGTTTTACAATTTAAAGAGAGATTGAGACAGATAAAAGGAAAGTTTAGATTTGTGTTTATGTATTGTTCTCTGTGGCGGAGTATTTCTTTTTAACGTATGTTTGGTTGGTATTTGAAAATGCTGGGTTTGTACAGTGCTATACTGACAAGTCAATACTCCTAAGAAGCGTCATACATTACGTTACATTTGCTTAAAAAGAGCATGGACACAAGATGCCACAGAAAATACTGCTGGTTTTTGAGAAGCAATTTATCTACCTTCATAATTATATGTATGTGCATGGATGACACCAAAGATGTAATGGTAATGATTTCTATTTTCTAATGCAAATGCCTGGTGCTGCTGCTGTGGCATAGGCAGGTGAATAAGTCAGCACTAGCAAACCTGAACTCATTCTCCAGGCAGGGATTCTACTAAACTTATCACCCAAGAAAACAAACACACCAAAAAGAGTAATGTAGAAACCTGTGAAATATGGGGGAGTTGGGGCATGCTCGCTGGGAAGCAAGGAAGGAAGAGGAATTGACACATGATAGGTAACCCATTATTAAACCTGGGAGACAGATCAAAGCTCCATTCCACCCTAATTAGATCAAATACAGCGCCATTTGTATTCATTTCTGAATGACAACTGCGTTTATAGTGAAATATCTTTGTAATATATTCTGGGAGATGGAATGCTGAGGATATGGGATGTTGGCAAGGACTAAATTGTGATAATATTACATTATAGATCTTAGGCAAGGCTCTTTTTTTTTTTTTAATGCTATAATGAATTCAGGAAAGAATAAAATGAGGTAGAAGGCGACTTATGATGTGACTGGATGAACAATACTTCAGCATTCCAAAGATGGGGGAGGCATCAGCATATGTCAAGGGATGGGGGGCATTTCTGCAGTTAAAAATCACCTTTTGCACAGTTGTGCCAAAGGGAAGTCTTCTCTTTCCTTTAGACCTCATGGTTTTATTTATTTAGTTAGTTTGGATTAACGTGTTCAGCAGCAGCTTTTGGTAATGTATTCACATTCCCAACACAAAGCATAAATCCTGCAGATTAAAAAAAAGTGTGTTTAAGACTATAGATTTATTTTTACTCAGATTAAAATAAAAGTCCCTCTTCTGATGCTCATTTGTAGGAGTTCTCATATCGGTTGATGCCTCTGATTTTCATCTTTCTACTGGAATTTGAGGGGTAGCTCAACCTACCGACCCCATATTATAACAGCCTGTCCAGCAGTGTGTGCTCTACCAAGATGGGTTATGACTGGGCCAAAGCAGCGTCATTATGTCTTTTGGAGCCTGCTAGACTAGGATTCTATAACTGACTCTTTCTTGGAGTGAGTCCACTGGGCCGAGTTCAATTGTATCTAAAGTAAGGGGACTGAACCGGGTGCCCTTTAAACTTCTTCCAGCACCTATAATCACTCTGGAATCATAGAAGTTGCCTCTTACTTATTTCCCCTTATTTCCTAAGCACTTAGAAACAAATTGCCAAATAATGTTTATAAGAGTATAGGAATGGAAGGGACCCTGAAAAGAATCTGGTCCTTTTTCCTGGTTTGATGTGAATATTTCAGATAGATGAAGAACTGATCACATTTGAAGGTAACTGGGGAGATAGAAATGAACAAATATTGTTGAGCATTTACCCTGGGACAGGCTAATTGGATCCTCAGTAACCACCCTCCTGGAAGAGGGTAATTACTGTCCTGTCTGGCAGCTAGGAATCTTGGGCTCAGAGTTATACAGGTTAGTTAGCTGGCAAGAGGCAGAGCTTGGGATTGTGCCTNAATTTATCTACCTTCATAATTATATGTATGTGCATGGATGACACCAAAGATGTAATGGTAATGATTTCTATTTTCTAATGCAAATGCCTGGTGCTGCTGCTGTGGCATAGGCAGGTGAATAAGTCAGCACTAGCAAACCTGAACTCATTCTCCAGGCAGGGATTCTACTAAACTTATCACCCAAGAAAACAAACACACCAAAAAGAGTAATGTAGAAACCTGTGAAATATGGGGGAGTTGGGGCATGCTCGCTGGGAAGCAAGGAAGGAAGAGGAATTGACACATGATAGGTAACCCATTATTAAACCTGGGAGACAGATCAAAGCTCCATTCCACCCTAATTAGATCAAATACAGCGCCATTTGTATTCATTTCTGAATGACAACTGCGTTTATAGTGAAATATCTTTGTAATATATTCTGGGAGATGGAATGCTGAGGATATGGGATGTTGGCAAGGACTAAATTGTGATAATATTACATTATAGATCTTAGGCAAGGCTCTTTTTTTTTTTTTAATGCTATAATGAATTCAGGAAAGAATAAAATGAGGTAGAAGGCGACTTATGATGTGACTGGATGAACAATACTTCAGCATTCCAAAGATGGGGGAGGCATCAGCATATGTCAAGGGATGGGGGGCATTTCTGCAGTTAAAAATCACCTTTTGCACAGTTGTGCCAAAGGGAAGTCTTCTCTTTCCTTTAGACCTCATGGTTTTATTTATTTAGTTAGTTTGGATTAACGTGTTCAGCAGCAGCTTTTGGTAATGTATTCACATTCCCAACACAAAGCATAAATCCTGCAGATTAAAAAAAAGTGTGTTTAAGACTATAGATTTATTTTTACTCAGATTAAAATAAAAGTCCCTCTTCTGATGCTCATTTGTAGGAGTTCTCATATCGGTTGATGCCTCTGATTTTCATCTTTCTACTGGAATTTGAGGGGTAGCTCAACCTACCGACCCCATATTATAACAGCCTGTCCAGCAGTGTGTGCTCTACCAAGATGGGTTATGACTGGGCCAAAGCAGCGTCATTATGTCTTTTGGAGCCTGCTAGACTAGGATTCTATAACTGACTCTTTCTTGGAGTGAGTCCACTGGGCCGAGTTCAATTGTATCTAAAGTAAGGGGACTGAACCGGGTGCCCTTTAAACTTCTTCCAGCACCTATAATCACTCTGGAATCATAGAAGTTGCCTCTTACTTATTTCCCCTTATTTCCTAAGCACTTAGAAACAAATTGCCAAATAATGTTTATAAGAGTATAGGAATGGAAGGGACCCTGAAAAGAATCTGGTCCTTTTTCCTGGTTTGATGTGAATATTTCAGATAGATGAAGAACTGATCACATTTGAAGGTAACTGGGGAGATAGAAATGAACAAATATTGTTGAGCATTTACCCTGGGACAGGCTAATTGGATCCTCAGTAACCACCCTCCTGGAAGAGGGTAATTACTGTCCTGTCTGGCAGCTAGGAATCTTGGGCTCAGAGTTATACAGGTTAGTTAGCTGGCAAGAGGCAGAGCTTGGGATTGTGCCTGGCTCCATCTACTTCTGGTCTTTCCTGCTGGTTCAGCTGGTAAAGAATCCACCTGCAATCCGGGAGACCTGGGTTTGATTCCTGGGTTGGGAAGATTCCTTGGAGAAGGGAAAGGCTATCCACTCCAGCATTCTGGCCTGGAGAATCCCATGGACTGTATAGTCCACGGGCTCACAAAAATCCGGGCATGACTGAGCGACTTTCACTTTCTGTTTACTTCCAGAGTCACAGCTCTTTGCCCTAAACAGCACCTTAAAAAAATACTGATCAAAATATGTTCTTCACAGTACCAAGAATCTGCTAGAAAAGCAATTTATTTGAATGACTATGATGTGAAGAAGGTGTGGGACAAGAACTGTTCCCACTGAGCAGATGTAGATACTGAGGTTTGGGAAGGTTGTGATGCTGTCAGTGGCAGCTTCAGGGGTGAAGCTCCAGACGTTTTTTCCTCAACTGACCTTCATTTTTCCACTTACTGTAGAAAAGTCATATTAAAAAAAAAATTTAATTTTCTTAATTCATTTTATTTTTTAATTAAAATGTATTTCTTTATTTGAAAAATATGTGTTGATTTTCATAATGAACTTTCCAACCACAAATATTTAAATCAGATCGAACTTAAAAAGGAAAAAAAATACCTAACATTTTCATTCAACTTTTATCATAAAATTTTTCCAACATATTTTCACCTAATCCTTTGGATATCCAATGGACTCATCAAAACATTTTCAAAGCCTAGTACTCAGTTGCCTCAGCTGTTCTTGCTTCATTAAAAAAATTATTTATTTTTAATTGGAGGATAATTGCTTTACAATATTGTGTTCATTTCTGCCATACATCAACATGAATCAGCCATAGGTATGTATATGTCCCCTCCCTCTTGAACCTCTCTCCCGTCTCCCACCCCGTCCCACCCCTCTGTGTTAGCACAGAGTACTGGATTTGAGCTCCCTGCATCGTACAGTAAATTCCCACTGCCTATCCATTTTACATATGGTAGTGCATATGCTTTTGAACTGTGGTGTTGGAGAAGACTCTTGAGAGTCCCTGGGACTGCAAAGAGATCCAACCAGTCCATCCTAAGGAAATCAGTCCTGAATATTCATTGGAAGGACTGATGCTAAAGCTGAAACTCTAATATTTTGGCCACCTAATGGGAAGAACTGACTGATTGGAAAAGACCCTGATGCTGGGAAAGATTGAAGGCGGGAGGAGAAGGGGACGACAGAGGATTATAAGATGGTTGGATTGCATCACCGACTCAATGGATGTGAGTTTGAGAAGACTCCGGGAGTTGGTGATGGGCAGGGAGGCCCGGCGTGCGGCAGTCCATGGGGTCGCAGCGTCGGACCCGACTGAGTGACTGAACTGAACTGAACTGAAGTGCATATGTTTCCATGCTATTCTCTCAATTCATCCCACCCTTTCCTTCCCCCACCGTGTCCACAAATCTGTTCTCTATGTCTGCGTCTCCACTGCTGTCTTGCAGATAGGTTCATCAATACTGTCTTTGTAGATTCCATATCTATGCGTCTAAGGTAGAGGTGAGACGATATCTCGGGAGCCAGAGCCGTGTTGGGGGGTATAGGGGAAATGAATGTTAGCAGCCCTTTCTGTGTGTGCGTTTTGACTGTCTCTCAGCTGTAAACTGCACAGAACAATGTGTACCTTGATATATTGTGGTTACTTGAGCTCATGCTTCAGCTGGAAAGGGACTCAATAAACTCCTTCCCCCATCTTCTAAATGTATTGCATTCAGATGAGAGCAGACATCCACGGCTTGTCTCCATAGTGACACTATTATGACTAGAAATTAGACACAGTGATTTTGCAGTTTTTTTTTTTTTTTTGAAAATAGAAGGCCTTCACAGAGCTGTATTAAATTAGTCAGTTCCTACAGAGCTCCATTTTAAGTGTCCAGGCTGCTGCCACTGTAAAAGCATAACCACAGACACAAAATGATTTTCAAAATAATTCAACCCGATTGAAATTTATGCATAAAGACAACATTTAAAGAAAGTATTATTTTCAAAAACAAAACCCAAATCTATAAACAACACACATACATGAGTATCCTTAAGGTTTGTGTAACGTTACTGAGCTGTGAAATGGAACTGTCGGCTTCTCTCACCTGAGTGCTGGCATCTCCATCTTTCTTGATGTCTGTTGGTATTAATTATTTAACATCATAAATAAGCATCAATAGGAGTCATTCGCATTGATAAAAAATTCCTCTTAAGTATGTTGGGTTGGCCAAAAGACTTTCTTTGGGTTGGAAAAACCCTAACGAACATTTTTGGTCAATCCAATATAAGAACTACTTAAAAAGGAACAATTAGAATATTAAAAAAATATTTTCTTGATTTTAATAATAATTTAGTTAGATGTGGCTGAATGTGCACTGGATTACTCATGTGTACATTACAGTACACATGACTGGAGTCATGTGTACATGGCGCAGATTAAGTTTCCTGTGCCCAAGGTTGCTCATTTTAAGTCAAGTGTCTCTAGCTACACATAGTGAATTCACAGCACTTCTCAAAAATCCTCTGAAGAGAATGCAGAAATACTCCTTAGCCTGGATATCCAGCAGAGGACAGTAAAGTCCCAGTTTTATTTTCTAAATGCTTTTCTTTCAGATGACTGCAGTTGTAGAGTGTTGAAGCACTGGGGCGGCTGACGTGTAATTGCAGACATTAAACATTTCCGAGGAGAGACATAAAATGTATTGTGAGGTCAATGAAATTCTTTGTCAAGTCTTCTCTGCAGGTCTGACCCCTTAACATGACAGTGCAGACCTGAAGGATAGGCCCAGCACTCACTGACTTGCAGTATCAAGTGTATAATGAACTTCACTGGCCAAACACTTCCATGTTTTATTTTGTTTAAACAGCAACAGCTTTCTCTGCAACTGTGTTAGTGTACAATTCCACCAAGCTATTCATAAATAAATTATATTGTTTCCATATCTTATCCAATTGCTTTTGAATTTCAAGTTCTCTTAAGCAACAGACCATTCGGATTTGGTAAGATGGAAGGAGGTTTCTGTTCTTTATCTTCAACCCTCCATACCCTTTCCTCCCATCAAATTTTTCTTGGGAGTTGTCTGGCAATTTGGCATGAGTGGAAAATGAAGAACATTTTCTTTTTTTCTAAATGAATTCTCAGAGGGCTAAAGGAAAATAGAGAACTAGGGTGGGAGTCTTTGGTGAATTTTAATCATGTTTTGGGTGTCAATCCTTGAGCTAGGTGAGTAGAAATGCTATCTGTTACTTATCAAGGAGGTTGATGCCTAATGCAGGGGCCACAATAAGCTATTTATATGGTCAAATTGGAATAAAATGTTATGGGCATAAGTTGTTCAGAACCACTAATTCCTATGTTTCTTTGGAGAAAATCATGAAAAATGTTGAGCAGTAATAACATGTTCTGGTAAACCATATTTTTATCTGTGCTCTGGGTAGCCACTCTACTGTTTGTGGTCCATGCTGGAGCTGGCCAGTGGGTACTCACATTACATATCGTATCAAAGATCTAGTGAGCAAAAGGAGGAAAAAACTACAATGGGCAATATGTAAACATTTTTAGCTTGAAATTCAGAGAATGACTTCTTGTTGACTATGGTGACTCCACTCAGTGTTCCACTGGTTCTGGACATTAGGAAAGCCTTGAGGGCTGAGATTTTGTTCTTTTTGGAGAGTTCCCAGAACATAAGTTCTTCATTTTCAAAGCAGGCCATTTTGCTTACCGCTGTTTAGATCATTGTCTCTTCTCCATATAAATTGTTGGGTGAAAGAAATAGATTATTATTTTAAAAAGTCAGGACCAAATCAATTGAAGAGTTTTTTTTGTTAGGCATATGCAATCTATATTTTCCATTACAAACTGAAATTTTTTCCTATTAAAAACTTATTTAGTCCATTTATTAAATTTTTGCATTACTCCTTTGGAAATGATTGAAACCTAATCTTTATGGAAGTACATTGTCCTGTAAGCTTAGATGAATATAAATGTTTTCATAATTACTCACTATGCTAGATATAGAGAGGTAAGCAAAGAAATGGGAAAACGTTATCCTTATCCTTGATGTATACAATGTCACTGGGGAGATGAGGCCAAGTCATGTGAAAGTACTAAGAACAGGAGAAGACAGTGTATTGTTTAGAGCTTTATTTCAGATCAGCAGCAGCAGCAGCAGTATAATACAGATTAGGAGAATACAAGATCACTGGAGACAGATGTGATATAGGAAAACTTGTTGTTGAGGTAGGACTTGAACCAGGTAGTGAAAATGGTCTGCTGTGGTGCAGAGAAGATGAAGGGTATTCAAGATGTTTATTCTCCTTGGACCTTGAAATAGGGTTTGCCTATGCCTTTGTTAGAGCAAGTATGATACTCTGGAAATTATTTACATGTGGGTCCCATACCCCATATTAGAAGTGTAAGCTGTTGAGGAACAGGGCATGTGTACATGCTCAATCGATTCAGTCGTGTTTGATTTTATGACTGTATGGACTGCAGTCTGCAAGGCTCCTCTGTCCATGGAATTCTCCAAGCAAGATTACTGGAGTGGGTTGCTGTGCCCTCCTCCAGGGGATCTTCCTGACCCAGGGACTGAACCCATATCTCTTACATCTCCTGTATTAGCATATCAGCTTCTTTACCACTAGCACCACCTGGGAAGCCCCCAAGGAGGGGCAGGGACATTATCTTAAATAACTGGGAGTCCTCCACTTTGCCTGGCTCACAGTAGAAAGTTAATAAATAGCATTGAATTTAAAAAATGGAGGCTGAGGACTGGAATGAGCATGGCATCTGTGTGTAGATTTAGGGTGAAGTGGAGAAGATAGGGCTCAGTAAGGGAATCCTACCAGCTGAAGCAGAGAATTTGTGTTGAGAGTAGTAGAAACAAGTTTGAAGCAATTGAGGGATGTTACCATTAAGGAAATAAAGGAAGAATTTTCATGAGATATGGTAGCAATAAGAAACCACTTAAGCAGCAATGTGACATAAAGTTAATGTTATAGGAAATTAATCCGGCTGTGATGCAAAACTAGCATCAAAACACTAAAGTATTGGAATTTGACAATACAAAGGCTTTTTCCATTTTTTTATGTTTTTCTTTTTCTTAATTTTATTTAAAAAAATTTTTATTGGAGTATAGTGGCTTTACAATGTTAATCATTATATTAACCAATGTATTAACCATTTTGTTAACCCTTGTGTTAACCATTAACATGTAAATGTGTTATTTTCTGCTGTACAGCAAAGTAAATCAGCCATATGTAATACAAAGACTTCTAAAGCAGTCATACTTTTCCTTGCAACCTAAAATGATGAATATATACGAACAAATTGTTGGTCAACATAGTTTCACAAAAATATTTTTTTTCTCTATAAATAAGAAGAAAAAATAGTCACTAAAAGAGAGAGAGAAAGCCAGAAGAGTTACCTTGAAATAATGTGAAATCATTTCTTTAGCATGTTCTAAGCAGATTCTTACTACTTTGCAGTTTCTAATTTTAGTCATGAACAAGCAGGTAATAAATGACAACCATTAACACGTAGCAAACAGACTTCCATGGAATATGGTGGTGGTTTAGTTGTGAAGTCTTGTCCAACTCTTGTGACCCCATGGGACTGTGTAGCCCACCAGGCTCCTCTGTCCATGGGATTTTCCAGGCAAAAATACTGGAGTGGGTTGTCATTTCCTTCTCCAGGGGATTTTCCCGACCCTGGGATTAAACCTGGGTCTCCTGCACTGCAAGCAGATTCTTTACTGACAGAGCTACCAGGGAATTCCCCTCCGTGGAATATGGGGGAGCTTCACTTTGAAGCCAGAGATGGTTACTTTAACAGGGTGATGTTGAATGTTCAGGGGAAAAGTCCCTTTGATGTAAATACGGTCTTACTAGAACAGTTCCAACCATCTGGAGAACAGCATTTCTAGAGTGCTGTGTTGTATGTACACAGGGAGTGTCAGAGAACAACATTAGCAAATTAGCTGCGTGACTTGTGACACAGACATATCACGTTGCTCACAATGAGCAAAACAGCCAGGACTCAGGGATTAGGGGCTGAATCCCACCCGGCTGGGCAGCACGGGCAGTCAACAGTTGGGGGCTTTAGAGGAAAGACACATGTTTGGTTGGCAGGCTTTAGCCCTTTCACCTGATTGGTTTAGCCTTTCACCTCATTTGTAAATGTGGGAAAAAAAAATCATCATCACCCATCCTGAGGTCTATTCATTCTCTAAGGTCAGTTGAAATATCCCATCCCAGAGGTCATTTTCTCTTTCCCCTTGACTCTCTTTCCTTTCTGTTCTTACAGATTTTATATCTACTTATTTGAACTGATCATATTGCATTTTTCAGCACATTTAATGACTATCTATATGTTTCTCTCCTCCCACTAGACTCTGATTTTCTTGAGAAGGGGATCCACATTTCATTATCATTATTTTTGTATCTTTAGAACAATTACCCTGGGAAGAAAAATGAGTTAACACTTTACTGAGGACAGCATGGTGCAATGATCAGAGACTAAGCTTTAGGCTCAGATAGGTTTATGTTTGCAGGTCAGTCCAGGCAAGAGTTAAGAACTTAGGCAAATTACTGAACATTTCTGAGCCTTGTTTTTCTCCTTTGAGAAATGAGGAGAATGATACCCATCACATAGGGTCAAAAATGGATTAGAAGAACTAGTATGTGCCACTGCAAAACTTGGGTTGCAATTATGATCTCTAACTTCACCTCAGACCTCAGGGTTGAGCATAAATCCTGTTTCCTTAATAGCATCTCTTTTCCATTCACTACAGCAGTCCTGTACATTCACTAGCCCACTGGTTATTTACAAGTAGGTGACATATATACATACATATTGAGCTCATATGTCTTAAGTTGAACACCTTATCCCAAACCTGTTCTGCTTCTTGTGTCCCTACCCCAGTTAATGAAACTGCCACCCACTCAGCAGGCCAATCTATGGATTTGAATTTTTTTGTTTTAATTTTTTCAGAGTTCCTTTTTAAAATCGAAAAGTATTCCTTATTAGTAGAATTACCACAGATATATGTAATAGTCTACATAGTTTTCATCTATTCCCCCTTTCTTTGGCTTACTGCCTCAAAACTTTTATTTATTTTTAATTTTATGTTGGAGTATATCGAGATCTTCTAGAACTAACACCAAAAAAAAAAAAAAAAAAGTTCTTTTCATCATAGGGGACTGCAATGCAGAAGTAGGAAATCAAGAGCTACCTGGAGTAACAGGCATGTTTGGCCTTGGAGGACAAAATAAAGCAGGGCAAAGGCTAACAGAGTTTTGGCAAGAAAATGCACTGGTCATAGCAAATACCCTCTTCCAACAACACAAGTGGGCTATAGGAAGCATCGCTACAAACAAAGCTTTCATGGAGGTGATGGAATTCCAGTTGAACTATTTCAAACCCTAAAAGATGGTGCTGTGAAAATGCTGTAGTCAATATGCCAGGAAATTTGGAAAAGTCAGCAGTGGCCACAGGACTGGAAAAGGTCAGTTTTCATTCCAATCCCAAAGAAAGGCAATGCTAAAGAATGTTCAAACTACTGCACAATTGCACTCATCTCACACACTAGTAAAGTAATGCTCAAAATTCTCCAAGCCAGGCTTCAGCAATACGTGAATGGAGAACTTCCAGATGTTCAAGCTGGATTTAGGAAAGGAAAAAGAACTGGAGATCAAATTGCCAACATCTGTTAGATGATGGAGAAAGCAAGAGAGTTCCAGAATAACATCTACTTCTGCTTTATTGACTACACTAAAGTTTTGACTGTGTGTATCACAAAACACTGTGGAAAATTCTTCAAGAGATGAGAATACCAGATCACCTGACCTGCCTCCTGAGAAACCTATATGCAGGTTAAGAAGCAACAGTTAGAACTGGACATGGAACAACAGCCTGGTTCCAAATTGAGAAAGGAGTACGTCAAGGCTGTATATTGTTATCCTGCTTATTTAATTTATATGCAAGGTACAACATGTGAAATGCTGGGCTGGATGAAGAACAAGCTGGGATCAAAATTGCTGGGAGAAATATCAATGACCTCAGATATGCAGATGACACCACCATTTTGGCAGAAAGCAAAGAAGAACTAAAGAGCCTCTTGATGAAAGTGAAAGAGGAGAGTGAAAAAGCTGGCTTAAAATTCAACATTCCAAAAACTAAGATCATGGCATCTGGTCCCATCACCTCATGACAAATAGATGGAGAAACAATGGAAACAGTGACAGACTTTACCTTTTTGAGCTCCAAAATCACTGTGGATTGTGGCTGCAGCCATGAAATTAAAAGACACTTGCTCCTTGAAAGAAAAGTGATGATTAACCTAGACAGCATATTAAAAAGCAGAGACATTACTTTACTGACAAAGGTCTGTTTAGTCACAGCTCTAGTTTTTCCAGTAGTCATGTATGGATGTGAGAGTTCTTTCTTTCCGTAAAGAAAGCTGAGTGCCAAAGAATTGATGCTTTTTAACTGTGGTGTTGGAGATGACTCTTGAGAGTCCCTTGGACTACAAGGAGATCAAACTAGTCAATCCTGAAGGAAATCAGTCCTGAATATTCATTGGAAGGACTGATGCTGAAGCTGAAGCTCCAGTACTTTGGCTGCCTGATGGGAAGAACTGACCCATTGGAAAAGACCCATAAGTTGGGAAAGATTGAAGGCAGGCAGCGAAGGAGACGACAGAGGATGAGATGGTTGGATGGCGTC
The DNA here is from genome assembly GCA_006410615.1 of Neotragus moschatus. Taxonomy (NCBI): domain Eukaryota; kingdom Metazoa; phylum Chordata; class Mammalia; order Artiodactyla; family Bovidae; genus Neotragus; species Neotragus moschatus. The sequence continues at coordinate 749,391 of SJYA01003053.1, forward strand.
ACTAACTCGATGGACATGAGTTTGAACAAGCTCCGGGAGTTGGTGATGGACAAGAAGCGTGGTGTGCTGCAGTCCATGGGGTTGCAAAGAGGCAGAAACAACTGAGCAACTGAACTGAACTGAACTGATAGTTGATTTACAATGTCGTGTTAGTTTCAGGCATACAGAAAAGTAATTTATTTATACATATACATTTATCTGTTCTTTTTTTGAATTCTTTTCCCATTTAGGTCATCACATAACATTTAGCAGAGTTCCCTGTGCTATACAGTAGGTCATATTTGGTTATCCATTTTAAATATAGCAGTATGTACATGTCTTTCCCAAACTCCTTAAGTATCCTTCCCCTCACCCGCCCTGCCCCAGGATAATCATAATTTGTTTTGAATTTATCTTCTTTGCCTGCACACCTAAATTAACCCGAGCTTTGTCAATCTGTCCACTCCCCTTTTTACCCACTTCTACTCCCCAAGCCCCCGCTATCAACATTTCTTGCCTTGTTCTCCAATAACATTCTGTAAATGGTTATCCTGTCTCCACAACCATGCCCCCCTCTATCAATCCATTCATATAACACACAAATGTGAGACCATTGGTGTTTGGGTCTTGTACGTCTATCTAACCCTGTGTCCCCTTATCAAAGCACTTATCATGGTATATTAGGACACATGTTTGTAATCCTCCCTGTGAACTCCCTGAGGGAGGGAAAGCATGCTTGCCTTGATGGCACTGTAAACAAACATTGTAAATGGTAGGCATGCCATAAATGGGGGAAAGAAAGAACAAAGCAACTAGCGTGGATCTTGAAAGAGTAACTCTTCTCTTCATACTCTTATTTTTCCCATCTTCCTTACCTTTTTTAAATAATTTTTTATTTAATTTATTTATTTGGTTGCACGGGGTCTTAGTTGCAGCACTTGGATTTTCAATCTTTTCAATCTTCGGGGCATGTGAACTCTTACTTGCGATATGTGGGATCTTGTTCCCTGACCAGGGATTGAAGTAGGCCCCCATTCCCCTCTGCACTGGGAGCATGGAGTTTCAGCTGCTGGACCACCAGGGAAGTATTCCCCATCCCCCTTTTCTTTTCATTTCTTCTTTTTCTCTCCTACATATAGTCATTGGTTTTAATTTGTATCATTGTTTTAACTATGATTAATATCTTAATTATTATCATCATCAGTCATCACCTAATGTCCCTTCTAGCAACAGCTAGAACCTGGATGGGGGCCCAGCAGAACAGGCTGCAGGGACTCTGGTGAAAGCTACTCAGGGGACTTTCAAGGAGAAGGAAGGCATTCTGGACCCTCCTCAGTTACTCATTTGAAAGCCTCTTATGGAGGCAAGAGGGCTTCCCTGGTGACTCAGATGGTAAGGAATCTGCCAGCAAAGCAGGAGACTCAGGTTTGATCCCTGGGACAGGAAGATCCCCTGGACAGGGAATGGCAACCACTCCAGTATTCTTGCCTGGAGACTTTCATGGAAAGAGGAGCCTGGCAGGCTACACTGTGTGTGAGGTTGCAAAGAGTTGGACATGATTGAGCAACAGATACTTACGGAGGAGAGTAGCAGGTGCACTTCTCACCTTGATCTACCTGGAGCATCAGCCTGACTGCTTTCAGTGGAAACAGATATGTCAACTCCATCTCCAGTGGCCTAGCTACTGGGCTCCATCTCATTTGTCCACAAAGCCAGAGGGTTTTGAATGAATTAAATGAACTTCACTCTCTACTCCTTGTACTTCGGTCCTTAATTTTTCTCTTTCAGTATCTTCTTGCTCTTTTCGTCCATAGGGACCCAGTATTCTCCTGCCCAGAAATCTTTAAATCTACACTCATTATATAGAGATTAAATGAAGAAAGATTAGGCAACTTGTTGAAAGTCACATACAACTAGTCATTTGCAGAATAGGGACTAGAATTTGGGGTTTCTGAATTCTAGTTTTTCCTACCATGACAACTTTCCCAATGTGAATTCAGTTCACTGACTGAAAAACAGAAATTAATTCAGAATGGAGCAATAGAGATTGCCTATGAATGTGTGTGTGTGTGTTTGGTATACGGTGTGTGTTTGGTATACGGTGTGTTTTGGAGGTGAGCAAGTGTTTTTTGTTGCTCATTCACTCCTTTCTGCCCTCCGCCACCATTTTTACTCCTCATGCTCTCCCCTCCTGTTTTCATCTTACTCCCCCCATTCCGTTGTCCCATTCTCTGCCTGTCTTTGTCTCTCCCCATAAATTGCCCTTTTTCGAAAGCTCTCTCATTCCTTCCCCAATCCTAATCCCTTTCATCTTTTGCCTTCTATTTCTCCTTCTCCTTTCTCTGCAGCTCTGAAGGTTCAATAGTTCCCTAAAATATATGAAATGCTGGAGCTTTAAGGGACATTAAAGATGTATAATTTTGATTAATTTATATCATATCCAGTTTTATAAGGACTATTTGATATCCAATGAGCCTTTGGAAAGTCTTAAATTTTTTTTTTTTCTAAATTGGTAATATTACCTTTTTTTCAGTAAAACTAAGTCAAGCACTTGAAGACCAATTTCTCCCTCGGGAACTTTATGTCTCCTCACAAAAGGATGTGTATGCCAATCTTTGCCAGTATGGGAGCTGTATGAAATGAACTCTTTGAAAATTGTAAATAAAGAGAAAGTTCTATACTATGTATCTATATCCAGTCTTTGGGGGCAGTGGTGGGTGTAGGAGGGCAAGATTTTGAACACAGATTAAGCAGAATGTTGTCAAATTGAGGAATGGTGATAGTGGGACTAAGCTGAGAAGAATTGGTAAAGGCAAGAAGACTGGGTGAAGGAAACTTGGAACCTTGGTTGACAAATGGGCAGAGATGAAGACTGGAAGAACTGTGAAGCAGGCTGTGCTGCTGAGGCCTGAGGTCAGCTTGGAGTCAGGGGTTTTCTCTGTTGGCACAGTGTCCCGTTACCATGGGCACCTCCTGTCTTCCTCCACCTCGCGTGCTCTGAAGTGGAGCCTACTGAAGGGTCAGCCTTATAAATGCAGGACTCGAAAATTAACAGAAAATGCCCTTATTTCTAGCAGATTGCTTATTGTCTATGATGGATGATCATACCTCCTGGGAAATGGATGTTTCAGGGCCTCATTATTTTCTTTAACAATCCATCCATCCTGTTCATTCAGGCCTTTTTTTTTTTTTTTTTTTTTTTTTTTACNACTGTGAAGCAGGCTGTGCTGCTGAGGCCTGAGGTCAGCTTGGAGTCAGGGGTTTTCTCTGTTGGCACAGTGTCCCGTTACCATGGGCACCTCCTGTCTTCCTCCACCTCGCGTGCTCTGAAGTGGAGCCTACTGAAGGGTCAGCCTTATAAATGCAGGACTCGAAAATTAACAGAAAATGCCCTTATTTCTAGCAGATTGCTTATTGTCTATGATGGATGATCATACCTCCTGGGAAATGGATGTTTCAGGGCCTCATTATTTTCTTTAACAATCCATCCATCCTGTTCATTCAGGCCTTTTTTTTTTTTTTTTTTTTGCTTTGCCACATATGTGGTTTGTAAGATCTTAGTTCCTGGAAAAGGGATGGAACCCTGGGCCCACAGCAGTGAAAGTATGGAGCCCTAACCACTGGATCACCAGGGAATTCCAGGGAAATCAAGGTCTTGATGTTGTCTTTTAGTAACCTAACTTCTGGGGTCCAACACTTTCTGGGAGGACAGTGACAGGAAGTCCTTACTTCTCCTTCTACCTAGGTTTCTTCTTAATAATAGAGTAACACAGGGGGCTTAGTGAAATATCAGAGCATTTGAATTAGCTGATATATGGTTTTGGTTAAACATCGTAAACCAGCCTCGTACATCTCCCAGTCTAGACACTCTGGACTGCAAGCTCTTTGATTTCTATTTAAATAGTATAGAGATTAAGATCACGGATTAGGTGTTGTGGGAGGTAGGGAGGAAGTTCGAGAGGGAGGGGACATATGTATACCTGCAGCTGATTCATGTTGTTTGGCAGAAACCATCACAATATTGTAAAGTAATTATCCTCCAATTAAAAATAATGTAAAATTTGAAAAAGTCACAGATTAGGGATCCAAATTGCCTCAGTGCTTCTTGTGTGACCCTGGACACATCATTTTACCTGTTTCTTAGTTTTCACAACTTTAAAATCAAGATAATAATAGTAAAATTAAGGACATGTTCAGTTCAGTTCAGTTCAGTCGCTCAGTTGTGTCCAGCTCTCTGTGACACCATGGACTGCAGCACGCCAGGCCTCCCTGTCCATCACCAACTCCCGGAGTTCACCCAGACTCACGCCCATCGAGTCAGTGATGCCATCCAGCCATCTCATCCTCTTTCTTCTCTTTCTTCTCCCACATTGAAGGCAGAAGGGCATCTTAGTAATAGCTATTATATTTGCTGTGGTTATGGCCAGGGGTGTGTCCAAATTGGCATAGGAGAAGAAGTCTTTTGAGGCTGCTGGGAAAATCATGCTTTTAGATCTGTGTGATAGATGGTGTCTGAGCACCCATTTCCTTCTGCTTCACCTACCTGTACTACAAAGGCTGCAAAGCCCTAAGCTACATCTTTCTCAGGAGTCTTTCTGCTGGAGGTTCTGGATGGAAATTGGCCTTACCAATTAGGTTCTCTCAAGTTAGGATTTGGAAGGCAGAAATGAGAAGGAACTAATGGATTCATTAAATGAGCAGCTCTAAAGTATTAGAGGCAAAAGAGGAACTGTTTAGATTGGGCCTGTGTTCTTGTCTTCTTATTTGGACAAAATGTCAAGTCAGGTCTCAAGGGATGGGAAAGAGATTCTGGAGGAGCAGTTAAATGAATTGATGCCCACGGGTGAACATCTGGCTGATGATGTTGAGCCTGATGAGCTTTGAAAGTCATCTCCCACTGTGGGGTTCCCACGTCATAGAACGAGGTGGGCACGGCTGTGCTGATTCCTTGAGGACCTGAGTAAGATGATCCACGCCACCTCTGTGGAGGGGTCTTTCCTCTCAGTGTATGTCACTGGTAGGTTGGAGTAGTTCACTTGGACAAGTTAAGCCATTAGCATATTTCTTTAAATCCTCAAAAATGTAGGTTCACTGGGAGTGCTTCCATAAAATAAGGCCCCTAAAATGTTCATGCTAACCACTTATCCAAGAAGAAAGAGAGGCTGAAGGTAGAGAACCTTGCTATGAAATTCCTGGGGCATCTTTGCAAATCAAACGGTGCTATGCGCCTCCCTGTTGGAGGGTTAATGAGTATCTACAAGTGAGGGCGAAGATCAGATGCCTAAGAAGTTTAGTCACACACCCTGGGCCTGGGTGGGGGGTTGCCAGGAACCAGTTTAGCTGGGGATTTGGACAGTCTGGACAGATTTGTAAAAACCCATAGCTTCAGGCTTATTCACTCAGCCAGAGGGCTTCAGTGGGCTGAGGGCAGCCAGCAGAAGGAACAGTCAGGGTAAACAGTGAAAGTGGACTCTAGACAGTGGGCCAAGGCAGCTCCAAGCCAGGTTTGTGCTCTCTGTGGCTTGACCTTCCTGATTTGAGCCAATTTCTTTCCTCCTTTCTTCTTCTTTTTAAAAACTCAATCTCCTCTTTTTTTCCGTCCTTTGTTTCTCTCCCTTCCTTCTTTTCCTGACTCCTTCTCTTTCTGCCTTCTATTTTTAACATTTTTAAAAATAAAGTTACACATGGTTTGAAGAGTCAAATAATTGCATTTGGTCTGTTATGAAAAATAATCTGTCCTCCCTCTTCTCTTACCTCTTTCTCAGAGGCAACAGTTTCAAACTTTAATTGCCCTCCCCCTTTTGGTTCTGCTACTGTATAAAGATGGCGTGATTTTATTACTAGTCCCACATTTTCAATTTTAGGTATTACTTGTGGGAGTTAAGGTGTTTTTTTTCTTCTTTCCTTCTCTCCTCTCCACCTCCTCACAAGCATCCTTTCCATTAGGTTATACTTTTGGTTAGATCCACAATCATTGTTTCATGACTGTGGCTATGTAATTACCATCTACTGCTGAGCCTGTGGCAAATAGTAATTGCTTTTCTTTTATGGCTTTTTGTCTTTTCTGGATTAATAACTGTTTTTTTTTCATGTGGTTACTTCTGCGTGTTTTTTATTACTAATACAACCCCAGGCTCCCCAGTGTTTGTCTAAATCCCCTCTGTACAAGTTCCGATCTGGTGGATGAACCTAGAGCCTGTTATACAGAGTGAAGTAAATGAGAAAGAGATAAACAAATATTGTATATTAACACATATATATGGAATCTAGAAAAATGGTATTGATGAACCTATTTGCAGGACAGGAATAGAGACACAGGCCTAGAGAACATGGACATGGGGAGGAAGGAGAGGGTGGGGTGAGTTGAGAGAGTAGTGTGACATAAATACATTGCCAGGTGTGAAATAGATGGCTAGTGGGAAGTGCTGTATAGCAGGGGAGCTTAGCTTGGTCTCCGTGATGACCTAGAGGGTGGGGTGGGGCGGTGGGAGGTACGCTTATGAGGGAGGGGATGAATGTGTATATAAACGCTGATTTATGTTGTTCTACAGCAGAAACTAATATAATATTGTAAACAATTATAGTCCAATTTAAAATATATATGTGTGTGTAAAAATTCTCCTCTGTTAAGTGTTTTGAGTCTCCCATCATCTAAGTAATCTTTTCCAGAATCTTCAGAGCTGATGCCCTCCGACCCTGCTTCCATACCCCACAGTCAGCTGTGTGATCCCGGGCACTCCTTTTACTATTATTGTGGGCATTTCGTTGGCCACTTTGCTTCTCAGTTTCCTGTATCTCAGTTTTCCTTTTAGTTCAGATTCCTTCTTTCTTCCTTTTTTTTTTTTTGGTGGTGCACATCCTCCAGGATCTTACAGATAAAGGATGCTGGGAACATCGTTGTGACAGGATTCAGATGGCAAATTGAAGTTAAAAACTTCAAGGAGTATTTAATAAAGGGAATGTTTACAAAGATGTAGGAGGCTGCAGTATGCTGGGGCCAGTAAGAGTAAGGCTTTTTTCACTCCAGTAAGTAAGCCTGCAGGGCAAGGGGAGGAAGCAGTTATTGGAACCTGGGATCAGAAAAGACATTTGAGGGATGCCATCAGCCCAAGGAGTAAAGATGCTTACTCCTTGAAAGGAAAGTTATGACCAACCTAGATAGCATATTAAAAAGCAGAGACATTACTTTGCCAACGAGGGTCCATCTAGTCAAGGCTATGGTTTTTCTAGTGGTCATGTATGGATGTGAGAGTTGGACTGTGAAGAAAGCTGAGCACTGAAGAACTGATGCTTTTGAACTGTGATGTTGGAGAAGACTCTTGAGAGTCCCTTGAACTGCAAGGAGATCCAACCAGTCCATTCTAAAGGAGATCAGACTTGGGCGTTCTTCGGAAGGAATGATGCTAAAGTTGAAACTCCAATACTTTGGCCACCTCATGCGAAGAGTTGACGCACTGGAAAAGACTCTGATGCTGGGAGGGATTGGGGGCAGGAGGAGAAGGGGACGACCGAGGATGAGATGGCTGGATGGCATCACTGACTCCATGGACGTGAGTTTGAGCGAACTCTGGGAGTTGGTGATGGACAGGGAGGCCTGGCATGCTGCAGTTCGTGGGGTTGCAAAGAGTCGGACACGACTGAGCGACTGAATTGATCAGCCCACATTGATCCTGTTTCTCTTTTCCCTCTTTCTTTGACTACTGTTAGTCAGCCAGTGGTCATCCTGGACAGACACTGTCTTCTTTTTTGTTTTGTATATTTTAGACCCTTAAGGAGTTCAGAGCATGGAATGGCAACACATGCTGCTTTGTTATATTCATTAAATTGAAGACACTTGAAAAACAGCAATGTAGGGAGAGGCTTTCTCTGAAAGGTCTTTACCTGCCTAAAGACCAATGCCCCAAAAGGAACTCTGTGGTTACAGATCCCTTTCAGGAGTTTCATTAGCCAGGAAAGATGGACTTGTCACCAGAAGAGGAGGCTATAAATGACACCATCCTCAGACCCACATTGTCACAAACTATCGTGCCTCCCATCTGATATTATTATTAATTTGGAGTATAATTGCTTTACATCGTTCCTTTAGTTTCCACTGTAGAACAAAGTGGATCAGCTCTGTGTATACATATATGCCCTCCTTCGTGAGCGTCCCTCCCCCCACCCCATCCCACCTTCTAGGTCATCACGGAGCACTGAGCCGAGCTCCCGGTGCTATACAGCGCTTCCCTCTAGCTCTCTACACATGGAAACTACACATGTCAATGCTGCTCCCTCAACCCATGCTTCCCTCCCCTTTTCCACCATGCCCCCACGTCTGTCTCTGTATTGGCATCTATATGCCTTCCCTTCATCAGTGAACCTCCTGCCTGTTCTGCTAGGGCCCATTCAGCCTCCTAAAAATCATCTTCTCTCCCCTAAGAGACCTACATCTCCCCTCCCCTTGCCTTATTAAGATGGTATTTAGGCCTGAATTCCAAGTCACCTCAGGGAGTTACTCCTTTTCCTCTAGAAAGCTTTCACATATACATGAGGTATGCATGTTAATAAACTTCTGTTTGCTTTTCTTTGGTTAATCTGTTTTTTTTTTAATTGCAGGGTTTTCAGCCAAACAATCAGAAGGGTAGAGGGAAAATTATTTTTCCTTCCCTACACTATCCTATTGGTGGTGTTCTGAACATGTACACTTACATTTGGGATCTGGACATCTATCTGTTTGCAAATAGGCTTCTCAACATTCCTCTGCCCTCACCCTATGTCCAGAGTTATGTGGTTCCCTAAACCTATAGGGATCTTGGTGTGTCAGTCAAATTGATTATTGGCTTTCCTTACTGCTGGTTGAGGAGCTGTCTTTCTTTGGTCTGCCAATAAATTGTCACATGTCTTTCTGCTTTCCAGCTGTTTTTTTTTTTTTTCCTTCTCCCCTTCTCTGTCTAGGCCCTGAAAAGCTTTTTTTTTCATGGTATTTTAGTGGAATTTTGTGACGGTGTGAAATTAGATGTGTGGGATTCTTAGTCTCCTTCCTAAGGCAGTTTCCCAGTCCTGAGATTAGGGAGAGACTTTCCCCACTCAGAAAGGCTGCTTTCTTTTCTGGAGGATGTGAGGTTCACCTGAGGATTGGCTGCCTGTGGGCTAGTGAAGGGCTTCCCAGGTGGCTCAGTGGTAGAGAATCTGCCTATCAATGCAAGAGACACAGGAGACACCAGTTTGATTCCTGGGTGGGGAAGATCCTCTGGAGGAGGAAATGGCAACCCACTATGGTATTCTTCCGGGAAAATACTTGGACAGAGGAGTCTGGTGGGCTACAGTCCATGGGGTTGCAAAGAGTTGGGTATGACTGAGCACACATATGGGCTAGTGAAGATTCGGGCCTTTGTTCATGGCTGTATTCTCTGAGGCTCAGTGTACCTTCTAGGGAAAAGACAAAGGACCTGACAATACCATGCTTGCCTTGAACCTTGGCACCATCTTCTCTTTTTTTCAATATTATACCTTTCATTTTTGTGACCACATGCAACCCCAGTCACTCCCCTGTCTCGGGTGACCCAGGTTGAGTGCACATCTTCCTGAGGGAACCAGAAATCATTTTCTTTTTTAAACTTTATATTTTATACTGGAGTATAGCTGATTAACAGTATTGTGATAGTTTTAGATGGACAGCAAAGGGACTCAACCATACATACACATGTATCCATTCTCCCCCAAATTCCTCTCCCATCCAAGTTGCCATATAACATTGAGCAGAGTTCCCTGTAATATATGAGTGAGCTAAGGTGCTTCAGCCATGTCCAACTCTTTGTGATCCTATTGACTGTAGCCCACAAGGCCCCTCTGTCCATGGGATTCTCCAGGCAAGAATACTGCAGTGGGTTGCCATGCCCAGGGGATCTTTCCGACCCAGGGAACGAACCCAAGTCTCTCATGTCTCTTGCACTGGCAGGTGGATTCTTTACCATTAGCACCACCTGAGGTAGGTTCTTGTTGGTTATTCATTTTAAATGTAGTATATACATGACAGTCCTAAACTCCCTAACTATCCCATCTCCCCATGCTTTCCCCAGCAACCATAAGTTTGTTCTTTAAGAACCAGAACTCATTTTCTGAAGGGCCTCCCTGGGGCTAGAGCTCCCAGAACTTTTCCTTTGCCTCTATCATATTTCTCATTCTTTTACTGCCCCTTCATGTTATGGCTTAGCTATCTTGCTGGGTGTATTTAAGAGACTAATAATGGCTTAATGCATTATACCTTAAAACCCTTTTGCTTTCAAGCAGTAACTCTCTCATGCTTATGGCTCAAGGAATGCTAAAGGTGGACTATTCAGGCAGTATTTGTGACTGAGAGGTTTTCCTCCAGTGTCTGTTTATGTAAAGCCACCCCAGGGGTGACATCTTTGTGACTTTGTTCCCATTTGGGAGCTAAACTAGCTAAGTTTATTGGGAGTAAAGCAAGGTAAACCTTAGAAGTACAGAGTTTTTATGGCCAAAAGAGAAGATGCTGCCTTGAAATTTGTTTCTACAGTGTTTCGATGTACCGATATTCCAATCTTGCAGAAATCGACTGGATTTCATGGAATTTGAAGTCCACTGAAAGACAATCTGTTGGAGTCATTTCATGAACTCAAAGCATTCAGAGAAAAAGTGTTTGCTCAGCTATGGTGATTGAGAAATTGAAGGCAGCTAGAGTGAAATGTCATGCTTGGTTATCTGTTGCTCTGACGCCAGATGAGAGTAAAAGCTGAACTTTGTTTTTGAAAGCCACCGTGGAAAGTGGAAACATTGATTCTGGATTGCTGAGTGGTGGGGTATTTTTCATGAATCCAGAAATAGAAGCACTCTTGCCTCAGTGGGCTGAGGTGACAGCATCAATTCTTATTATTGCAATATAGCCCAGTTGCCTTCTTTTTTTTTTTTTTAATTTTGAAAGAGTAAATATTTAAATAGGTAATACAGAAACGTTATTGCCGGTTTTCCTCCACAGGCCATTTCTGTGAAGTGAAAAGAGAGAGTCAGGCAGAATTCACAGGTGGAGAAAAAAATACTGTAGAAATGACATGTAATCCTTTTAAAGCAAGGGCATTGGAATTCTCGACTTGCAGTTGGCCAAACTGAGCAAACTTTTCTCTGAAAAGNTCCTCCACAGGCCATTTCTGTGAAGTGAAAAGAGAGAGTCAGGCAGAATTCACAGGTGGAGAAAAAAATACTGTAGAAATGACATGTAATCCTTTTAAAGCAAGGGCATTGGAATTCTCGACTTGCAGTTGGCCAAACTGAGCAAACTTTTCTCTGAAAAGGCATTTGAAGGGAAAAAAATTATGAATTTTCTTAAGCCCTGTGATTAGAGTATAATGCGTATTTATGGTCCCCCCAGGTGATACACAATAAAAATGGTTAAAACCTTTAGTCCTTTTAGTAGTTCACAGTTTTATTGCCAAAGTTATTTTGTAGATTTTATGCTTAAAGCAAGGTCAGTGTATTGCACTGTATAAATTATTCTAAGTAATTGCTCAGTTATTTTATAGCTTAGTCACAGGATTTTTTCATTATTAAACGTAGCCTTTCTTTTAAAGTTAGGATGGGAAGGGCAATATAAATCACAGGGCAGCTTGCCATTGGGGGTTTCAGTTTTACCTGTGATAAGGGTTTAATAACAATCTGGCCCAGACACCAGTTCCCTCTCAATTACCTTTCCACATGGGCATTAGTTCACACTGTTTATTAAAAACTCCCCTTGTAGTTTTTAAATGGAGTGTTTCAGATTAATGGCCCCCATGGAGTTTAACTTCATTGCACTTCATTAAAGCTAGATTGCACAAAAGGTTACTTCAATTAAATCCAGAACTCGACCTTAAATCTGTATAGATTTTTTTTCAGAAAATGTGATAAAATTGTTCTGCCAATCCTTTGAGATTAACAAGGCAACATCCCTTTTAGTTACCCAAGTGCAAAACTCATGAGCCTGTTCTGAATTTTCCCGTAGCTATATATTTGCAGCTTTACAAAATTAGAAGCCAATCCATGAAAAGAGCCTAGGGTTATAAGTGGATGAAGTTACTGAAGACCAGACCCACCATGTGAGTCTAGAGAGTTTGTGAAACCTTTCGTTACAATTTGAGTGGATGCAGTAAGTTGAGTACTTAAGAAAAAAAAATTTTTGTTTTCCATATAATGAAAATATTTTTCTAAATAGCTTGGTTTGTGTGTTCCAGCAGAGAAAGTGATACAAAATTTTCACTCTTCCTAAGACTTTTTCTCCCCTGGCTACAACAAATCTGTAAAGCATAGCTTGTGGCGGGTCCTAACTGTTGTTTCCTCTGAAAATTCATGATAATTGGAAGCATTAATTACTTATCCTACACTGTGAGAGTATGGCCTCATTATCTTCAAGCAATGTGTGAATGGATGCTCATTATTATCATAACTCAATAACTCATTTTTTTTTCTTTTTGTGAGTTTCAAATGACTCAGTGAAACCACCCCAGATTCATTTTCTTCTCTTTTTGGGTAGGCGAGATGTCAAAATTGTGCCTTCTTATAGCCCATATTTGTATCTTGCTTATAATTTTAAGAGCTCTTATACTTTAGTTTTTTTTTTTTAATGCTTTTGATTTTTATTCTTAAAAAAAAATCCAGTTGAAAATGTCTACATGTTTAAAGAACTGATACTGTCATTGTTTGTCTTTGAATATCTTCCCATATCCGAGTTTGTTTGTTTGTTTATTTTTGTTGTTCTGCTTTTCTGCTGGTATTTTTTCTTTTTACTGGGATTTTATCTACTTTTTATGCTTGAAAGTGGCACTTAGTAAAGGATGCAAAATAATCTATTTATTCCAATAACTCATATTTATACCTGACAACATTCACTGCATGTTTGCATGCAGGTTCAGTACTCAGCAAAGAGAGAAGAGGTGCCTTTTGTGAGTTTTCCCAGGAGGCTACCACACAGGCGAACTTAGGGTCTGGCTCTCAAGCTGGTAGGCTCAGAGATTAGATTTTGTCAGCAAATCATCTACAGTGAGGGTAGAACTCACAAAAGCCAAACTCATAAGACTAATTTAAAATTCACTTTTCAAAAGTGAACTACAGTGATCACATCAACAAGAATGCTCATTTGAACATCATCCTATAGACAGACCTGCTTTAGAAATCTAAACATTTCTAGATGGTCACTTGCCCACAAAGAGACTAAGAAAGTTCTAAGTTTGGTATTTTTAATCTCTGCTATGCGGGGGGTCTTGCTAATGTAACCATTATGCTAAAATCCTTCGGCTAAGGTTCTCTGTTTGAGACTGTCCTCAATGTCTGCATCTCTGACTTTTTGTTTGCTGCTTTTGACCATCCATTTTACCATTGCCATATCCAATTGTTAAGTTCTTTAATGTGATGAATCAGATTATTATTTATTTATTAAATTTTTATTGGAGTATAGTTGATTTACAGTGTGGTGTTAGTTTCTGCTGTACAGCAAAGTGAGTCAGTAATACATATACACATATCCACTCTTTTTTTTTAATTTTTATTTTTACTTTATTTTGCTTTACAATATTGTATTGGTTTTGCCATACATTGACATGAATCCGCCATGGGTATACATGAGTTCCCAATCCTGAACCCCCTTCNTCTGTAGATTGCTTTGGGTAGTATACTCATTTTCACTATATTGATTCTTCCGATCCATGAACATGGTATATTTCTCCACCTATTAGTGTCCTCTTTGATTTCTTTCACCAGTGTTTTATAGTTTGATATATACAGGTCTTTAGTTTCTTTAGAACTCTTATTTAGATTCTTTTCCCATATAGGTCATTACAGAGTATTGAGTAGAGTTCCTGGGCTATACAATAGGTCTTTACTAGTTATCCATTTTACATACTGTAGTGTGTATATGTCCATCCCAATTTACCAAATTATCTGTCCCTCCTTTCCCCCTTGGCAACTATAAGTTCAGATTATTGCTTATTTTGCTGACCTGCAATTTATTCTGTCTCCTTAAGGTGATGTTACTTAGCTTGGTTCTGATACTTTGGGTCTTGATTTCATAATTTAATTCATGAAGAGCAATATTTTAAAGTTTATTTTTGTTGAGATATAATTGGCATATAGCATTGTGTATGTTTAAGGTGCTCAACATGTTGATTTGATACATTTATGGGCTTCCCTGGTGGCAGAGCTGGTAAAGAATCCTCCTGCAATGCGGGAGACCTGGGTTCAATCCCTGGGTAGGGAAGACCCCTTCGAGGAGGGCATGGCAACCCACTCCAGTATTCTTGCCTGGAGAGTCCCCATGGACAGAGGAGCCTGGAGGGCTATGGTCCATGGGGTTGCAAAGAGTCAGACACGACTGAGCAACTAACGCTAACACTATATTGCAATATGGTTTTTCACTGCAGTGTTAGTTAGCACTTCTATCACATCATTTCATTTTGGTGGTGGGTAGCATTAAGATCTGCTCTCTTAGCAATTTTGTTAACAAGCTTATAATATAATATTTTAAAGTCTGTAATCACTGATCTGTGCCTTAGGTCTCCAGGACTTACTTATCTACTGGTTGTAAGTTGTATCCTTGAACAACATCTCCCAAATTCCCCACACCCTAGCCCCCAGTAACCAACATTCTACTCTCCATTTTTATGAGTTTGGTTTTGTTAGATTCCATATATAAGTGATATAATACCCTTAGAGAGTGATCTTAATTTTCTTGTTTCCAAGTACTTGAAATAACATTTTATTACTTTACTGTCAACAACTAACATTTAACTCTCATCATAGCTATGTCAGGAATACACAGCAGATGAGTATCATCCCCAGTAGATAAGGAAACTGAGGCTTTAAAAAATTTATCCAAATTCACACAAAGTAATTGGGCAAACCAGTATTGAAAGTGATGCATTCTTACTACAGGCCCTCCTGATGGAAGACTGTTTCTTTCTATCGACTAGAATACCTAGCAAAGTGCAGGTGCTTACTATATATTCATACAAAATAAATGAGAATCCATCTATGAAAACAAAATGAGACAAATTATTAGTACCTTGAGGCAACATTAATTGTAGAAATCTAGGCTTCTTGCTCCTCACTTAACTCTGTCAAGCTACTAAACTAATTTCAATTTTATGATTTGGAAAATGAGCATCATAATTCTTCTTGATGTAAATTAGTCAGGGTGTGACTGGACCATGAAGATTCATGACAGGTTATTGGAATGGCCATGAGTCATAGACATATGGATGAAAGTTTAGGAAGATATTAAGCAGAAAGTTTAGGATTATAACCAAGGCTTTCTAGGTCATAGAGTTATAATGGAGGTCAGAACCCTGGATAGATCTCTGGTCTATAGCAATTGTAACTGTGAGAAAACTCTTCCAGATTCAGTTCAGTTCAGTTCAGTTGCTCAGTCATGTCTGACTCCTTGTGACCCCATAGACTGCAGCATGCCAGGCCTCCCTGTCCATCACCAAATCCCAGAGCTTGCCCAAACTCATGTCTATCAAGTCGGTGACACCATCCAACCATCTCATCTTGTCGTCCCCTTCTCCTCCTGCTCTCAATCTCTCCCAGCAGCAGGGTCATTTCCAATGAGTCAGTTGTTTGCATCAGGTGGCCAAAGTATTGGAGCTTCAGTTTCAGCATCAGTCCTTCCCATGAATATTCAGGACTGATTTCCTTTAAGACTGACTCTTCCAGATTAACACCTTTTATTTACATTTTCCTTTCCTGGGTGACCTCTCCCCAGGTAAAATTCTCTGGCTTGAATGTTGAAGGTTTCTAAATTTGGAAAGAGATGTTTATTAATGAGGTGTGTGTGTGCAAGCTAAGTCGCTTCAGTCCTATCCGACTCTATGTGACCCTATGGGTTGTAGCCCCACTAGACTCCTCTGTCCATGGGATTCTCCAGGCAAGAATACTGGAATGGGTCACCATGCCCTTCTTCAGAATATCTTCCCAACCCAAATCGATTTGGGTCTTTTGCATCGCCTGTATTGGCAGGTGGGTTCTTTACCACTAGCGCCACCTAGGAAGCCCATTAATGAGATGTTCAAGTTGCAAATGTCAGAAATCAACTCTGGCTGGCTTCAGTAAAAATTAATTAGAAGTAATGTTCATTAGAAATATTTTAGGAGAATCAGTGACAAGTCTGGAAAACCATACTCGTAAAATAGGGAGGAACCAAATGAAACTAGGCAGCTGAGAACACAGCCATTAGCCCTGCTGCTAATGAACATTTACTGCCCTGCTGCTGCTGTGTTCTTAACTCCTCTGTCACAATGACAGAATATCTACCATCTTCAGAGCTTTGCATCACTTTCTCAAGATCCTAAACCTGAGCAGAAGCTCTGCTTGTTCAGGCTCAGGTTGTTGAGTCTTCGGTCATGTGTCTCTGCCCTGCTTTCTGGGAGCAAAAATGTCATATATCTGTTCTTTCTTTGGCTTTTGTAAAGGAAAGTGTTCCAAATAGAAAATGTGGGGAACTTTTATTTTTTCATCTTAATGAATCTTTTCACTGAATTTCAGGATTCCCACTCTTGGAAGAGCTGGGTGAGCTTTTGGACTGGCTTTAACTTTGGGCTCTCAATCTCTTCCCACCCACCCACCAGGCCATAAATGTTGTAGCTGAAGCTCACTGAGTGTGGCTAATACCCAATGGTTACAGCTTAATTTTAGTGCTCTGCTTATCTTTCCAGGTTTCTGATTTGACTTAGATTTATAATTCTTATTATTTCTTACTTTCCTGCCAACTCACCAATATATTCTTAAAAGATTTACAAATACTGTATCTACCACTTATCTTTATTTCCAGTATGCTTAAAGTGTTAAAAGTATAGTTAAAGGGTCAGTTGCTCAATGGTGTCTGACTCTTTGTGGCCCCAGGGACTGTAGCTCACTAGGCTCCTTTGTCCATGGGATTTTCCGGGGAAGATTACTGAAGTGGGTTGCCATATCCTTCTCCAGGGGATCTTCCCAACCCAGGGATCAAACTCCGGTCTCCTGTATTGCAGGCAGATTCTTTCCTGCAGAGCCACCAGGGAAGTCCCAATACCTGTAATCAAATATGCAGAAATAGGAGTTAGGACTAGTTCTGTGAAACTACTCCATTGAAAAGAACAAAAGGATCCATATGGAAATAGTAAAGAAATGATTCTTGGAGGTGAGAGGAGGAATGAGTGCATTTAAAGAAACATGCTCAGATGATAAATCAAAAGGACTAAAGAATTATCAATCAATGCTCAGTAGACAGAACCAAATATAAACATCATGACATACTTTACTTGGATTGTTTATTGTGTCCCTGCTATTTCTTTAAGCACTTACTTAAAGAATAATATCCCAATAACACACAGACTGGTGAAACAAAAGAGCCATGCAGTCAAATCTGAATTTAATAACCATGTCAAATCCATAGTATATATTGGAGTTTAGCACCAGGATCAGCTTCTGGCTGAATTTTGAACATATATTTGGACTTTTCAGCTCAAGAAAATCCCCACAGGTAGATCTGCATTTTGAGAGCTATGCTAAAGTCAAGATGGGAGTCCTGAGGTTCACTTTCCCAACTAGGAGAAGGGAAGAAATTGTTTCTATTTTTATGATTGGCGGTATTTGGTTACTTCTGATGAAGTTAAAAAATGTCTAGCTAATGGAGTCTATTGATGAGGGAAAATATTATTCAGCATGTTAGTCAAGTTGTTCTGAGCTTGCCAGAATGATTTCAGAAGAACCCTTGACTCATTCCCATCTCGATAGATCTCTTGGTGATTGTGTCAATGAGATGTGCTCCCTAATGTAAACCTGAACTAGCCACACAAACTCCCCGTGCCTCGGTTTCTCTTATGATGAATTTTAGAACCTTGTTAGAAGACTATTTAAAATATTCATAAAACTTTTAGGTATTGTGTTTAAGACATTGATGGTAATTGATGCAGTGCCTTGATACTAACATTGGGTCAATTTTTCCTAATTTTGCCATTTAAATGATCAGCTTGAGCAGTATGGAAAATATAGAATTAAATTTCACTGTTGAAACAGCCCAAGGTCAAATAAATACCTTTTCCTTCGTAATATGTGCAATGATGTTTTATTTAACCAGCAATAAAGGAACTAGGTATTTCATATAAATGACTTTTTCAGGTAATTGAAGGTTACTCCTTAAAGAACTATAACTTCTAAACATTTTAACTTGTTTGAATGGAAAGCATTAAAAAGTGCATTGTCCACCTTCTGAATTTGGAAATAAAAGCACAGAAAAGTACAGAGACTAATCAAATCCATATTTCCTTCACACAGATTTCCCTTCTTTATAAATAGAGGATATTGAGTGTAATTTAATATTTACAAAATTACCCTGTTATTATTATAAACATTGTTATTACACCATGATGTGTGATAAAATATCACTCATGTTTGTGGAGTACGTGGATAGTTCAAAATTTTGTTGAAGTGCTTGCAGAAAATATGAAAAATATAAAGAAAAAAAAACCAAAATGTCTACAAGCTCATTGGGCAGAGGTAATCATTGCTAACATTTGGGCATTATTACTAATCTTAATAAAATTAAAGTATTACTCTCTCCACAATTTTCTAATCTTTTTCTAACTTTTTAATATATTATGAATGTCTTCTCATATTCCTGATGATTTATTTGCTAATGGCTACATGATACCCCATTGTGGCACCATTATTTTCTTAACCAGTCTCCCACTGTGGTGGTCATTTACTTTCTCAGTGTTTAGTTATTGTAAGCATGCTTCAGTGAACACCTTTGTACATAAATCTTAGTGGACATCTTAATTAACATATTCAGCAATTGTTTATGGAGCATTTACAACATATTAGGAAATACTCTCGGTGTTAGGGATACAAAAGTGAGAAATCCTTGTCCTTGTAAGACTTAAATTCTAGTAGGTGGAAACTGACAATAAACATAAATAAGTAAATCATATAGTATTAGAAAGTGATAAGTGCTATGAAGTTTAACAGCATTCCCTTAGGATAAATTCTCAGAAGGCTCTTGACACATATTCTAAAATGTCTTCCCGAATGGTTGTACTGATTTGTGTTTCTACCAAAAATGTTTGAATGTCTCTCTTTCTGTCCTTGAAAGCAGGTGTTTCTAAAGAAAAAAAAAATACTGTTTTGTTAAATGAAATGTATCTTAGGTTTAAATTTGCATTTTCTGGATGCTAGTGATTTTTGAACACATTTTAATATGTTTGTTGATTATGTGCATAATCTTCTGTAAAACTCTCTTTCATGTCTTTTGAATAGTGCAGAGTTTGGGTGGCTTAGTTTTCTAGAGCTCTGTAACAAAGTACCATTAACTTGGCACCTTAGGACAACAGAAATATTGGATTGGCCAAAAAGTTTGTTTATCCATATTATAGAAAAATCTGAATGAAAATTTGGCCAACCCAATGTATTGTGTCATAGTTCTAGAGGCTATAAATCCAAAATCAAGATGTTGGCAGGGCCATACTTCCTCTGAGGGGTGAAGGTGAATCATTCCTTTCCTCTTCAAACGTCTGGTGTTTTCCTGGCAATCTCCAGGGTTCCCTGGCTTCTGGATGCATCCCTCCAGTTCCCTGTTGTCACATGATGTTCTCTTCTGTGTGCGTGCCTCTTTCTCTTTGTCCAAAGTTTTCATTTCTATAAGGACACAGTCATATTGGAATAGGGCCTGCCCTAATGCCATCCTTGGAGAAGGAAATGGCAACCCATTCCAGTATTCGTGCCTGCAGAATCCTGTGGATAGGGGAGCGTGGAGGACTGCTGTCCATAGGGTCACACACAGTCAGACACAACTGNGTTTTCATTTCTATAAGGACACAGTCATATTGGAATAGGGCCTGCCCTAATGCCATCCTTGGAGAAGGAAATGGCAACCCATTCCAGTATTCGTGCCTGCAGAATCCTGTGGATAGGGGAGCGTGGAGGACTGCTGTCCATAGGGTCACACACAGTCAGACACAACTGAACCGACTTAACATGAATGCATGCATTGGAGAAGGAAATGGCAACCCACTCCAGGATTCTTGCCTGGAGAATCCTAGGGACGGAGGAGCCATCCCCTGCTGTCTATGGGGTCGCACAGAGTCGGACATGACTGAAGCAACTTAGCAGCAGTAGGAATGCCATCCTATCAACCTTATTTTAATTTGAACATCTGTAAAGGTCCATTTCCAAATAAGGCTGCACTCACAGGTACTGAGGAGTTAGGACCTCAGCATATTTTAGGGAGACACAGTCCAACTGATAGCAGTGCCTAAATCCCATTCTTTATTCCTTTTACCTCCTGGAGGAAAAAATGGCAACCCACTCCAGGATTCTTGCCTGGAAAATCCCATAGGCACAGGAGCCTGGCAGGCTACAGTCTGTGGCTTCACAAAGAGCCAGACATGACTGAGTGACTGAGCACACACACTTCCAGGTCTTAGAACAATCAATGACATACGGGAAGGGAGATTTACTTTCTTAATTTGCGCATGCACTCTATGATTCTCTGAGACCAAAGTGTAGTAAATTTAATCCTCCAATTTTGGTCAATTCGAGCTCCAGCCTGTCTGCATAGATAGGTCTGAGTTTACAGTGCCCACTTACAATTTATCTACTCAAACTCATTGGCATAGTCAAGGAACATGGTTGGACTGAGCCACATGCCCATTCATGGGGAGGGGGCAGAGGGACGTTCTGTGAGGGGACAGAGAGAAGAGGACTGTCCACAGTGTCCAGCAGGATATAACAAGTAACTGCTACATCTGAATCTAGAGGCTGAATGAAAGCAACTTAACTGTCTAGTTCTTGCTTCTGAGATTTTGACACATTGTTTTAAACTCTCTTGGCAAGCATTGGATAAAGAGATAAAAGCAGAGATGGAATTGTTTTCTCTGACACCTTCTGTCTGCTCTCCCTGAG
The DNA here is from genome assembly GCA_006410615.1 of Neotragus moschatus. Taxonomy (NCBI): domain Eukaryota; kingdom Metazoa; phylum Chordata; class Mammalia; order Artiodactyla; family Bovidae; genus Neotragus; species Neotragus moschatus. The sequence continues at coordinate 770,271 of SJYA01003053.1, forward strand.
TAAGAGTTGCAATAGAAGCTCCCTCTTCCATGGAAATGTAAGGAGAAGGGATAAGACTAGTTTTTATACCTCTTCTCTCCCCTACTTGCAGTTCTTGTGCTCTCTGTTCTATTGTCAGGCTATTTGCCATCACTTATTTCTGACAATGTCTGCTTCTAGAAATCTATTTTTTGTTCTCTTGTGCAGAAGCCAAGTCCTCAAACACAATAATTATACTCTTGGTAATGCCTAAAGGCAGTGCTATGACTTAGTGTAAAAGTTTTGCAGAGCTCTTTTTTCAGTAACTGCATTTTTGTCTACTTTTGAGTTTTTAACTGGTTTTAGGATGGGGTGAGATTCCTGGAGAGCCCACCACTAAGTAAGGTAGAAGTTTTTTCATATAAAGTGAATATTATATAGCAACAACCTTAACTAATGAAGCAGCATGTAAACAGAAGACCATTTCCCTCTAGAACTGAAGGGCAGCACCTGTACAAAAACAAAAACAAGATGTAAACAAGTTATTAAGAAAACCATTAAAATAAATGCTATCTAAACACTAAACTTTGAAATGACCCCAGGAAATCTGAGCTGCAAGAAGTCAAAAAGAAATGTGTTTTCACTTGACAAATGATGATGATAGGAACTACTGACAGTATTGGATAGAAGGACCAAATTCTTAGCTGAATTATCCCAGCCAGGACTAAGTCTGTGAGCTGGTTTCTAAGTAACCCCATTCCACGGTCATCTCTTAGTTCCTCCCCTGTTTGTGTTAATGTTGGTGGCCTTTGAAGTAAAAATGAGCTGGTAATTCGAATTTCCTGACTCAGTTTTTTTTTTTTTTTTGTAAAAGGACTAATATTATAATCGTAATTATATAGCTAGTATATTCTGGAGAACTTGGTCTTTTATCATTTTTATATGCTAATGGATTTGAATATTGATAAGATAGTAAGTGCTGAAGTGATTTTATCACCTCTTTGGTTCTCTCTTCATTTGTCTACTTTCCACAGGAATGAGATTTCAAAATAAGCAGCTAATGAGCCAAGTTCTCCATGTGTGAATCTTTTTTTGGAAGGAAGCCCTCTAAGAACTTCTTCAGGAGGATATTGTATCTGCCTGGGCAGGAGCAGGACAGCGTAGTGTAACTCTACTCTGTATGATCCTAGAATTAGAGAGCTGTGTTTGGAAGTCTAACTCTGAAATGAGAACAGAAAGGAAGAGAGACCAACTCATCTTCTCAGGAATTCTTTCAGCCCCCTGATAGCAATCCTTCAGTAATTCTTTTTTATTTTTTTTCCTGATATTTTGAACTTTCAGTTATCAAGAAACAATATCAGAATCAACAACCGAACAGCAGACAGCTTGTTACAAGACAGAACTATCACTTTTGTTAAACAGGAATCTTATTTGAGCAAAATGTTGAGAATGACTTTGGAGAAAGGATATGCCATTCATTGAGACATCTCTTCAGTCACACAGCAGTGCAGATTCTATCTCCTTTGCCTCTCCCAAAAGATTCCTTTCCCTTCTGCTCCTGCTTTAGTTTAAGTGTCCTTAATCTCATTTCACTTAGATTACAAATAAAAGCTCCAACCAGTCTTCTTGACTTCAGTCTGGTAGCCTTCATTCCATCATAGACTCAACCCTGTAATTAACTTCTAAAAGATAAACCTGATTACATCATCTCCTCTTAAAAAATTTCAGTTACCTTTTCTCCCCTTTCAGAGTAAAGTCCAAATCCTAGCCAAGTATCCAAGCTCCCCATGACCTGGCTCCTGCCAACACATGAGACTTTCTTGCATATGGCAGGCATTTAATGCATTTTACGTACTGGGTAACACTGATCACCCCTCAAGGAGGTCTTAATGTTTGGGTTAGTCCTATGTCCTTGGGGTTGAAGCGCACTTCCAAATGATAATGACATACTTTGTTAATAGTAGCTCAGAAGGTTTTCACTCTCAGGGTCCCTTTACACATGTAAACATTATTGAGAACCCCTAGTGGAGAAGAGCCTTGAGAGTCCCTTGGACTGCAAGGAGATCCAACCAGTCCATTCTAACGGAGATCAGCTCTGGGTGTTCTTTGGAATGAATGATGCTAAAGCTGAAACTTTCGTACTTTGGCCACCTCATGTGAAGAGTTGACTCATTGGAAAAGACTCTGATGCTGGGAGGGACTGGGGACAGGAGGAAAAGGGGACGACAGAGGATGAGATGGCTGGATGGCATCACTGACTCGATGGACGTGAGTCTGAGTGAACTTCGGGAGTTGGTGATGGACAGGGAGGCCTGGCATGCTGCGATTCATGGGGTCGCAAAGAGTCGGACACAACTGAGCGACTGAACTGAACTGAACTGAAGGAGCTTTTGCTTTTGTGGCTTATACCTATGTATATTTACTCTATTAGAAATAAAAGAGAAATATTTGAAAAATATTTATTAACTCATTTACTAATGACACTAAGTCCAAAGCATTTTAACATAAATAGCATATTTTTATGACAAACATCTATATTTTACAAAAGCAGAAAAATAAGTGGAAAACAAAATTATGTTCATATTTTTCTTAACCTTTTAGGTGACTGATTAGTGATAGATGGCAGATATATTGCTAGATCTGTTTCTGTATTCATTCTGTTGTGATAAATTGTTTCAGTTGATGTATAGGAAGAAAAGTTTCATATGGATATGTAGTTAGAAAAAGGAAGAGTATTTTAATAACCTTTTTACATGATTGTGGACATTTTCTTTGATATTTCACCAAAACATGACAAGTGGTAGTTTTTAAAAAAAAATTTTTATTTTTACTTTATTTTACTTTACAGTACTACATTGGTTTTGCCATACATTGACATGAATCTGCCACGGGTGTACATGAGTTCCCAATCCTGAACCCCTCTCCCACCTCCCACCCCATATCATCTCTCTGGATCATCCCCATGCACCAGCCCCAAGCATCCTGTATCCTGCATCGCACATAGACTGGCGATTCATTTCTTANCATAGAGGATCCTGCTGTGATTTATGTCAGAGAGTGTTTTGCCTATGTTTTCCTCTAGGAGTTTTACAGAACAGACTTTTTGACTCTGTGGGAGAGGGAGAGGGCGGGATGATTTGGGAGGATGGCATTGAAACATGTATAATTTCATATAAGAAATGAATCTCCAGTCTAGTTTCGATGCAGGATACAGGATGCTTGGGGCTGGTGCACTGAGATAACCCAGAGGGATGATATGGGGAGGGAGGTAGGAAGGGGGTTCAGGAGTGGGAACTTATGAATACCCGTGGCAGATTCAAGTTGATGTATGACAAAACCAATACAGTATTGTAAAGTAAATAAATAAATAAATAAAAAAGAAAAAAATTTGTAAAAAAAATCCACTTTCTATTTTGAATGGGTCTATTATACATTATGATTTTGTAATATTATGCTTTAGTCATTTTGAAAATGTTAGTTCATGACTTATACAGTTTTTATAAATATTGACCCATTTAAAAATTCAATATCCAAAAATTACATTCACTTCTATCATCATCAATCTCATTGGAAAAGCCTGAAAGTACCAGGAAAGTTCTCAAGTTGGAAATTTACCATCTGCAATGAATGCTTTCCTCAAAGTGACAGACTCACTTTGTTCATTTTTGTGAAAATGTCTGCCAAATGCCCAAGTTTGAACAACCATAGTTTACCCATCATTCTGTTCCCTATTGAAAACAAAACTGACTAGTTCAGCTCATGACTCAATCACACAAGTGATTTTCTTCAAGCAAAAACTTTAATTCAATATGTATAGCAGAAGCACTGTCCATATATTTCCCATTTTATCACACAGAATATTGAAACAACTCATATCCGAGGATTAAATTGATGAAATTAATAATCTATGTTGCTTCTTTAAGAAGATCCCTAAGTCTCATGGGCTAGCGTTTGGAGGTGAAAAATATGGTAAGTGCTGGTAGAGTTTGCTGCCTCTGCCTTGATTTGGGCCATCACCCAGCAGTTTACCTGCAGTCGCTACTGCACCATCATTGTAAATGTTTACACAATGGGAAAGGCAGCCATGTCTTAGTAATATTATGAAAATAGTTTTGACCTTGCTTACCCCTGAAAGGGTTTGGGGACTTTGTGGGTTGGTAGACCTCACCCTGAATGGTACTATCTTAGAGACCAGCCAATAAGTACTTTTCCTTCCCAAGAAGGGACTTGTTTTGAATCTCAAGAGAAACAACAATTTGCATATTTGATCTACCTTTTGTAACCCTAACTCTAAAAAGAATTTTTAATAATTATCTCTGTTGGAGTTTAAAAAATCAAATTATGCAACAATGAATATTCAAACGAAAAAGTGTAGCAGTTAATAGTATAATTTCTGAATGCTTTTTATGCTCCAGACACTTTCATAAACTTTTACATATACTTCACTTAATATACACGACAACCTTAATAGGCAGGTACTATTTTTGTTTCCATCTACAGTGAGGAAGTAGTGTGTGTGTGTATGCCTGCGCGCCCGCGCGTGTGTATGTGCATGTGTTAGTTGCTCAGTCGTGTCCAAATCTTTGCGATCGCATGGACTGGAGCCCACCAGGCTCCTTTGTCCATGGGATTGTCCAGGCAAGAATACTGGAGTGGGTTGCCATTTCCTTCTAGTGATGTTATATAATTTACCCAAGGTTCACATAGTTATGGGCTTCCCTGGTAGCTCAGCTGGTGAGGAATCTACCTGCAATCCAGGAGACCCTAGTTCAATTCCTCGGTGAGGAGATCCCCTGGAGAAGGGGATGGCTACCCACTCCAGTACAAAGAGTCGAACAGGACTGAGCAACATTCACTTTTACATAGTTATTAAGTGGCACAGTTAAGTGTGTCAAACTCAGTTCTAACTCAGAGACTACACTATTAATCATTACTAAAGTTTCTAATAAACTATTTTCAATCCTACCTACATAAATGAAAGTTTGGTATACTTCCAGGCATACATTTTGACTTATGGATGTTCCTAACTGTAATTGTTCAGTGTTGCCTTTTCTAGGAAGTCTTGTCCACTTGAATCGATTTAAATTTCTCATTTTGGGGCTTTTATAGTTTCAGTGATTTCGTGTATTGCTGTTTTCCATTATTACTGATAGTTTTCCTCCTCCTTTATTTCCACTTACTGTAAGCTCCTTTAGGTCAAACATAACTTCTTAGTCTATGTTTATAGTATATTCCAGGCTTCTCTGGTGGCTCAGTTGGTAAAGAATCTGCCTGCCATGCAGGAGACCCAGGTTTGATCCCTAGGTCAAGAAGATCCCCTGGAGAAGGGCATGGAAATCCACTCCAGTATTCTTGCCTGGAGAATCCCATGGACAGAGGAGCCTGGTTGGATACCGTCCATAGGGTCACAAAGAGTCATCACAACTGAGTGACTAATACTTTGCTTCATAGTATATTCCAAACTAACCACTGCAGCAATAGTGTCTCACTCACAAACATTCTGTGATCTTCAACTCAGCTGTGTGGTGTCTTGCACACTGCCACAATCCTATTGTAGCTCTCATCGTTGAGAGGTAGAACATGTTTTACTTCCTCTTGGATCTGGTCTTACCTTATACCTGCTTTGGGCATAAAATGTAATGGAAGTAACCAATATAGCAAAAGTAGACGTTTTTCTGGAACTCTTCTTGCTTTTTCGATGATCAGTGGATGTTGGNCCTATTGTAGCTCTCATCGTTGAGAGGTAGAACATGTTTTACTTCCTCTTGGATCTGGTCTTACCTTATACCTGCTTTGGGCATAAAATGTAATGGAAGTAACCAATATAGCAAAAGTAGACGTTTTTCTGGAACTCTTCTTGCTTTTTCGATGATCAGTGGATGTTGGCAATTTGATCTCTGGTTCCTCTGCCTTTTCTAAATCCAGCTTGAACATCTGGAAGTTCATGGTTCATGTACTGTTGAAGCATAGCTTGAAGGATTTTGACCATTACCTTGCTAGCATGTGAAATGAGTGTCATTGTGTGGCATTTTGACCATTCTTTGGCATTACCTGTCTTTGGGATTGGAAAGAAGAATGATCTTTTCCAGTCCTATGCCCACTGCTGAGTTTTTCAAATTTGCTGGCATATTGAGTGCAGGACTTTCACACCATCATCTTTTAGGATTCAAAATAGCTCAGCTGAAATGCCATCACCTTCACTAGCTTTGTTCATAGTTGTGTTTCCTAAGGCTCACTTGGCTTCACTCTCCAGGATGTCTGGCTCTATATGAGTGATCACAACATCGTGGTTACCCAGGTCATTAAACCTTTGTTTGTATAGTTCTTCTGTGTATTCTTGCCACCTGTTCTTAATATCTTCTGCTTCTGTTAGGTCCATACCATTTCTGTCTTTTATTGTACCCATCTTTACATGAAATGTTCCCTTGGTATTTATAATTTTCTTAAAGAGACCTCTTGTCTTTCCTATTCTATTTTTTCCCCTCAATTTCATTACACTGATAACTTAAGAAGGCTTTCTTATCTCTCCTTTTTGGAGAGATTTCCAATTTTCTTTGGAATTCTGCATTCAGATGGGTATATCTTTTCTTTTCTCCTTTGCCTTTCACGTCTGTTCTTTTCTCAGCTGTTTGTAAGTCCTCCTCAGACAACTTTTTTGCCTTTTTGCATTTCTTTTTCTTGGGGATGGTTTTGATCACCACTTCCTATACAATGTCACAAACCTGCATCCATCTATAGTTCTTCAGGCACTCTGTCTATCAGATCTAAACCCTTGAATCTATTTGTCAATTTGATTTAGGTCATACCTGAATGACCAAGAGTCATTGTTCAGGAGTGAATGTAGGCAAATAGTTGTCTTTCTTAAAGCAGGTTTTGGGTGCCATGTGGAAAATTCTTTAAGTGTTCTTCTATTGCTCATTAAGTAAATATTAATTAACTTCCTTATCTATTATTTGTTAGGCCCTATGCTATACATTCCCTCTCAACATTAATCTCTATTCTCCAGGTATAAAACTAAACTAGAGCATCTTTTTCTCATAGTTCAGCCTCTTCTTATAGCAATTTGCTATTTTGTATGTTTAAGTACTTTCAATAGAATAATATATATTGGCTGTTCTCTTGGAAGAAATTACTCTTTTTTCCCCCACTCCAAGAAACAGTGTAGTATTGAGCTGGTCCAGCACAGTCCTTCTTGCCAAATCTTTGTTGCTTCATTTTGTTCACAGATCTCTTGAGGCAAGGATTACAAGCAGTGCATTGTTTGTGTTTCTGCCTTTTGGCAGCAAAGAAGAGCTTAAAAACACTCCAAGACAGGTATTTTCCGAGCTGTGAAACAAAAGAGCAACTAGATGAAAGTGCTACTCACTTAAGATCTGCACAACTTTCCAACTACAGCTGAATCTTGGCTTTTTGACTTGTCTTCTATTCTGAAACAAGGGAATTAGCCTTTCTCTTTGTATATTTATCATTTAACTGTGAAGATTCTAAATGCATGCTACTACCTTTGAGGATAACTGCATATTGTGCTTAGTCACTCAGTCATGTCCGAGTCTTTGCGACCCCATGGACTATAGCCAACCAGGCTCCTCTGTCCATGGGATTTTTCAGGTAAGAATACTGGAGTGGGCTGCCATTTCCTCCTCCAGAGGATCTTCCTGACCCAAGGATTGAATCTGTATCTCCTGCATCTCCTGTATTGGCAGGCAGGTTCTTTACCACTGAGCCACCTGGGAAAAACTGTATATTAGAGAGTAAGTATAAGGCTTAAAGGTATATTAATGTTTAAACCGTTAAAATGCTTAAACGCCATTTACAGGTTGGGGTTCTTGGTGGCTCAGACAGAACTCCGCCTGCAGTGTGGGAGACCTGGATTCAACTCCTGGGTTGGGAAGATCCCCTGGATGGCAACCCACTCCAGTATTCTTGCCTGGAGAATCCCCATGGACAGAGGAGCCTGGAAGGCTACAGTCCATGGGGATCACAAAGAGTCGGACACAACTGAGTGACTAAGCATAGCACAGCACTCAGGTAGTAAGTGGAAGACTGGACATGAACACCAGTGTCTATGTGACACCAGGGCCCATAATCTTAAACCCTGCTTTAGAAAGCCTGACGTGATTAATAAGCCAGTGCACTGTTTACAGAGTGATGATGCAGTTCTAGTTCAGTGACTGAGTGCAGGTCCCAGACCAAGACTGCCTCGGATCAAATCTTTGCTTCTTTACTTACTAGCTGTTATTTAATTGCTCTGTGTTTCAGTTTCTTCTTCTTGAAAATGAGGATAATAGTATTGCTTTCTCCCTAGGGTTATTACAGGGACTAAATGAGTTCATACATGCGAAATGCTAAGAATACCACTTGGCACATACAAAATGCTGCTAAGTGTTATCTATTCTTACATAAATGTATGAAGCTTTTCCATCAGTCTGTCAACTTTTGGATTTCCTGTGCAGCTAAATCAATAATATTACATTTAGTTGCTAATGACTTTTAGATTAAAGTTGTTTCTACATGACACTAAAGGACAAAAAAAAGAGTCAATTTGGAAACATTTCAAGCCAGTTGCCAACTCAGTGAAAATATTAGTCAGAATCATTATTTGGTGTCTCGAGGAACAAAAGGAGAAACTCTTTTTGTAACAGAGCTTTTAAAAATCTTTCCATTGGTTGGATGATTTTTATATTGAAGGCAAACTTCAATTTATTAAGAGGAAAAAGAAAGGAAAATTCATGGGCAGGGAAGTCAAGACTTGCAGTGTGGTTCCATACCATTCCCTCTCTAATATGAGGTAGTCAAAGTGGTGGGAGGGGGTCGAGGATGGTCTTTTCCCAGGAGCTTCTGAGGGTGTGTGGGCATCTCAGGTGAATCATCAGTTGTTCCATAATTCAGTTTTTCTTGTTGTAATTAGTGAATAGAAGTTCCTTACTTAACTGCCCCTTGAGAAGGTCTCAAGTGTACTGGTGAATGTTTTGATGTATAGAATAGAAACGCAGCATCAGTTAGGGCTTCCATCTGCTTTAGAATGTCCCACATAATTACAGATGTTTCACATTATTACATGCATAATGATTATAATAATTATAAATGTATAATTATTAAGTGTATTAAACATTATTTCAAATGTTGCAATTTTAATAAACTGTCTTAATATTCTATAAAATTGGGAAAATATAGAAAAGCAAGAAGAATAAGATAAAAATCATGTGTAATCCCCCCTACCATATCAGTACCATTGTCTCCAGTAAAATGTTATTGTTTTAAGATGTTTGCATGCCCCAGTGATGTCTGAAGATGTAGGATGAAATGAAAATGTGATTATTCATGTCAGTCCCAAGAAAGGTGTTATTTGATCTTGATACAATTTATCCTAGCTTTAAAAAATATGTTAATCTGAGCTGAAATAATGGTAGAATTTATTAAGAAGTCATCTAAGAGTTATAAGTCAAAACAAGGCTGTGCTATCAAACAGCTTAAATCACAGAAATGTGAAGATGAATTGCAATTATGCAGCAAAATCATGATGGTGTTATTTTTTGTCAGACGGTATTTCTCGTTTGGGTGTTGGGGTGGGGTTGCTAAAGTTGGTGATTTCTTTGGCTGCACCAGGTCTTTGTGGCTGCACATGGGCTTTCTCTAGTTGCGGCAAGTGGGGGCTACTCTCTAGCTGTGGTGCATGGGCTTCTCATTGCAGTGGGTTCTCTTGTTGTGGAGTGCTGGCTCTAGGAGTGCAGACTCAGTAGTTGGGGGTGCACAAGATTAGTTGCCCTCAGGCATGTGAGAGCTTCCTGGACCAGGGAGGGACTGAAACTGTGTCTCCTGCATTGACTCCTAACTACCACCACAGAAGTTCCTAGAGTTGGTGACTTTTGAGGACAAGCAACCTTGTGAAAGGGCTTCCCTGGTGGCTCAGATGGTAAAGAATCTGCCTGCAATGCAATAGACCCAGGTTCTATCCCAGGTTGGGACGATCCCCTGGAGAAGCGAATGGCAACCTACTCTGTATTCTTGCCTGGAAAATTCCAGGGACAGAGGAGCCTGGTGGGCTACACCATGGTGTTGCAAAGAGTCAGACACACAGAAACACACACACACACACACACACACACACACACACACACACACTCAACCCTGTGAAAAGCAGAGGCATTAAGCTCCAAGATGGCTCCAGGAGTCTAGGTGCCCCTGAGGGACCATCTCATAGCACCTGGGGAAATGTCTAACCACCTCTGTGGTGTAACCCAACTTTTGACATAAAAGATAAGTTATGCTCTCCACTAATGGATGGAAATGTCAGAATTGGCTGCCCAAGTGGAAATAGCAGTGAAGTCACAGTTATCATCTGAAGCCACGTCTATCCTGGTGCCTAAGTAATTCTCAATAAACTCTTCTCCTGGGCTAAACAAATGACCATAATTGTGTTTCAGATTAGTTTTCTGAAAAGAACTCACTTCATGTCTTTTTCCCACAGGCTAAAACTCCCCTGGGACTGCTTGGAGAAGGTTTAACAAACTAAGATTTAAAACGAGGCAGGATGGTATCAAGCCTTCCCCTTTGGGGGAGCCTGTGATGAAGCTGGTAATGCCAGCTGGCAGGTACAACTCCTGTCTGCCTTCCCAGCACAGGCCAAGCCATTTATTTCCCACAATCATAACAGTCCAGCCCGTCCATTATGTATCTAGGATGTCTTGGGAGTTCATGGCTACTGTGCTCTTTGGAGCATGCTTCTTGTCCGTGATCTGGGATGTCTGAGATACTCTCATAGGCAAATAAATTACAGTGTCAAGTTAATGGTCTGTACCTGAGGAGGATGAGCTGGAAGGTCAATGCAGCAGGTGTGGGCTCTCTTTGGATTCAGTGGGTTATGCTTCCTTACACAGTGCCTTGACATCAGCACATAAATTTCTGAATACTGGATGTGTTAAAAGACAACCTACAGCTTTTTGTTTGTTGAAGGAGAAGAGAAGTAGACCGTGAACATATTTTTCTGCCTCTGCTTCTTCCAGTCATCCTGACACATGGAAGGAAGAAGGTAGAGACCGTCGGCAAACAAGAGCATGGTCTTCTATCCTGGTTGACTGTTTTGTTGTGTGTCTTTAGCCTGTTTTTCTATTTACTTTTATGGACTACAGAGAGGGTCTTAGGAACCATCTGGTAGCAAGTTGAAAGCACCTAAGATAATAGCTGGTTTAAAACTCAGTTGACCAACAGAGAGTCAGGTTCTAACTTGCCTCTGACCTTAGAACCAACTGATGATCAGTCTGTAGAACTGGGTCTACTGACCTCCAGACATTGAATTTTTCATCATGTCATCCCATTTTTCTGAAATTCTGAACGGGAATGGATTTATTTTTCTGTTCAGTTATAGTATTCTTCAGTTCTGTGACACTCATTTGGTAGTTAGATTTTCTCTGTGTTTGTCCATTGTTCTCCCAAGTTCAGCAAACATCTTAATGACCATTACTTTGAACACTCTGTTGGGTAGATTATCTTTCTGCATTTCATTAAGGATTTTTCCCTGAGGTTTTATCTTGTTCTTTCATTTGGAATATAGTCCTTTGTTTGGGGGGTGGGGTTTAGGATGAGATGGTATCCCAGCCTCTCCTAGTGGCTTCAATGTGGGCCTTTTCTCATTTGCCGGATGGCTAGGGGCTGCACTGGAGAAAGCAATGGCACCCCACTCCAGTACTCTTGCCTGGAAAATCCCATGGATGGAGGATCCTGGAAGGCTGCAGTCCATGGGGTCGCTGAAGGTTGGACACAGCTGAGCGACTTCACTTTCACTTTTCACTTTCTTGGATTGGAGCAGGAAATGGCAACTCCAGTGTTCTTGCCTGGAGAATCCCAGGGACAGGGGAGCCTGGTAGGCTGCTGTCTATGGGGTCGCACAGAGTCAGACATGACTGAAGTGACTTAGCAGCAGCAGAGGCTGCACAGATAGTTTTTAGTTTTTAATTTTTTTTTTTTTTCNGGAATGGATTTATTTTTCTGTTCAGTTATAGTATTCTTCAGTTCTGTGACACTCATTTGGTAGTTAGATTTTCTCTGTGTTTGTCCATTGTTCTCCCAAGTTCAGCAAACATCTTAATGACCATTACTTTGAACACTCTGTTGGGTAGATTATCTTTCTGCATTTCATTAAGGATTTTTCCCTGAGGTTTTATCTTGTTCTTTCATTTGGAATATAGTCCTTTGTTTGGGGGGTGGGGTTTAGGATGAGATGGTATCCCAGCCTCTCCTAGTGGCTTCAATGTGGGCCTTTTCTCATTTGCCGGATGGCTAGGGGCTGCACTGGAGAAAGCAATGGCACCCCACTCCAGTACTCTTGCCTGGAAAATCCCATGGATGGAGGATCCTGGAAGGCTGCAGTCCATGGGGTCGCTGAAGGTTGGACACAGCTGAGCGACTTCACTTTCACTTTTCACTTTCTTGGATTGGAGCAGGAAATGGCAACTCCAGTGTTCTTGCCTGGAGAATCCCAGGGACAGGGGAGCCTGGTAGGCTGCTGTCTATGGGGTCGCACAGAGTCAGACATGACTGAAGTGACTTAGCAGCAGCAGAGGCTGCACAGATAGTTTTTAGTTTTTAATTTTTTTTTTTTTTCTCCAGAGGAAATTCCTCCATTTGTAACTGCCCAGGATCCTCCAACATGGCCATCTTGAACTGGAACCTGCAAGGTTAACTTAAATTAACTTATTGACTAATATTAACATATTCATCCATGCATTCATTCATATGCCTTGAAACCTTCAAGGAATCTACTATTAAGAATTTTTTTCATAAGGTAATTAAGGGAAGTAGATAAATTTGAGAGTTCAAAGGTTATGAAAGTATTTTTGTAGACACCTTTTTTTGGCTGTGCTGGGTCTTCATTGCTGTGTGCGGGCTTTCTCTAGTTGTGGCAAGCAGGGTCTACTCTTTGTTGTGGCACTTTGTTGTGGTGTGTGGGCTTCTCACTGTGGTGGCTTTCTTGTTGTGGAGCTTGGGCTATAGAGTACATGGGCTCAGTAGTTGGTGGCGCAAGGATTTAGTTGCCCCGTGGCATGTGGGATCCTTCCAGACCAGAGATTGAACCTGTGTCCCTGGCATCAGCAAGTAGATTCTTAACCACAGGACCACCATCCAAGTCCTTGCGTAAATATCTTATTGGAAGAATCATCTCATGATGGATTAAAGAAACCTAGGATATTTTGGTGTCTGTCTTTAACTTTTTGAGACTGATTTTATAGGAGATAATTGTATCCCTTTGGGAAGCATTTTCAGAAGGAGAAGCTTGGAGGTGGAGAGGTTCAACTGGATGCACGTTTTGCTCTCTTTTAATAACTGTTGCTATGACACACAAGCTGGTGTTCATGGGCATTCACTTGTACATTTTCGTGGAGAACAAGTTTTGTATTTCTCTGACAGTTTATTCTAGAGCAAGTAAAAGCAATACTGGTTTTCTGAAGCAATTCTTAACCCTTTTGTGTCACACAGGGAAACACTTTGTTATTAGAGAGGTTGTGGAATACTGGGGGTCTTAATTAGACTTACTGAAACACACACACACACTTTATTCCTCCAATGTATGTTGGGGAATAGTATCCACAAAATAAGCTTTATAGTGAACCCGACTTCCTGAGCTCTGCTAATGCTGGCAGATCACATCTGGACAGAGACCAGACCGGCGACGAGATAGCTCCCTCTCAATTCATGCAGTGAACTGCTTCATCGGAGGGGAAGGATGGTGGCAGCAAAATGGGGTAGAAGGACCTGTGTTTTTAAAAGTCAACCAGAAAAGAGCAAGAAGTAGAAGCAAAGAGAAACAGCTACTAATCTTCTGAGTAGTTTGCTTTCTGGGGAAAAAGTTAACAGCTGTGTAAGTTTTATGGTCCTGTCCACACACTCAGAGGGCTTGCCGTTTCTGGCATTTGACGAGATTTGCACGCCCACGGTTCACTTGAGCTCTCTGATTCTGTCATTTACAGCAGACATTGGAAAGCATCTGGCCCTCCTGGTGAAATCGTTTTGGTATCTAGATTCATCAGGTATACAGACAATAATTTTTGACAGGATGCCTATGTAATGTGTTGATGGGGGAATTGAAAGGCTGAGCTGTCTGAGAAAGACTCAAAGGCAGAATCCTGGGAGGTGCTGAGTGTTAGCTCAGTCTCCTGGTAGGTACTTTTCATTCATTTCTCTCTAGCACGTGGTGTATTTGCTTTTGTTTGTCAGAGAATTTGGTGCCAAGTGTGGGAAGCAATTATTAGGGTTGGTGACAATGCACACATGTGGAATTTTGAGGGCTTTTACAGATTTTATAGATTTGGTGCAGCTCCGCAGCAAACTATAAAATCACTATTGCAGCTCAGAAGGTTGTAAAAGTTAAAATACAAATATCTGAATTATAGGGCCCAGGAAAGCATGCGAGCAGCAGCTTAGTCACCATGTTCATCAACATCAGGTAGCGTTCTAGCGATTCACTTGGGTAAATATTCTTAGCAGCTTTTTGCCATCATAATTCCTTGAAATAGACTGATAATTTTGTTTTCACACTTGGTGATGACATATGGACCAAGGTTATGTAGGGCTTCCCAGATGGTGCAGTGCTAAGGAATCTGCCTGGTGATGCAGGTGACCCAAGAGATTCAGGTTCGATCCCTGGGTTTGGAAGAATCTTTGGAGAAGGAAATGGCAACCCACTCCAGTATTCTTCCCTGGAAAATTCCATGGAGAGAGAAGCCTGGCAGGGTACAGTCCATGGAACTGCAGAGTTGGGCACCACTGAGCACACACGCAGACAAGGTTATGTAACAGGCAGACAAGGTTTCTAATAGGGTGAGTAGAGTGAGGGCTTTACTTTTGAGAAAAAGAAGTTGGCGTATTTTATTAATTATATTATTACTAGGTACATTATTTTACATATTTTACTGGTTACATTATTTTTTGGTCCTTATTTTGTTTTATTTTTGAGTTTAAGTCTGTTATAGATTGATAAAAATGGGTTAAAAGTATCAAATTCTGCCATGCATCTATACATTTTTGTTCAATACATTTTGGGACACTTTTAGTTGGCGTATTAAAGTTTATAAATATTATGTCTTTAGTATTAGCTTAACTTTAACATAATACAATGATCTCTTAACTTAAAATACTTTTAAGATTGTGTTGCCTGAAGCGATATTGCCAAACCTGCTTTCCTTTGGCATAAGTTTGATTAGTTAAAATATACTCAGTCCTCAGTTCATTCTATTTCAGCTTTCTGTATGTCTCTAGTAAGCAGCATCTTATCGGGCTGTGCTGTCGGATTTTATTTTAATTCAGATAAGAAGCTGCAAATGGAGGTAGATGAATTTAGGCCTTTAATATCCAGTGCAAGTTTAAGGTGTTTAAACTCGTGATTGCCTGTTGTCTTTCCTCTGTTGTGGCTTTGTAGATAGAGACTGGGAGCAAAGCTAGGAGACGTAGGAATGGAGCTGGGACGTCTCTGAGCTCCACGTGGAGTCTTAATTGTGATTAGCAAGGGTCCAGGTGCTCGTTTGTTTTGTCTGCAGGATCATTACACACGCGTCACGTTATGTTCACACCCTCGTACTTTCTTACTCACTTCACACCTTCACATCTCACATACTCTCACATGTTTTACATTTTCTAGCTCCATAGCTTTTAAAACTTAGCATTGAGGGGTGACTGACACTTCCTGTGTAACTTGCTGAGCAATGTTAAGTGACTGCAGGAGATCAAACCCTTTAAGACCCCAGATTCAGAGAGAAGTGGAGAGCGGTCGGGGAGCTGATGCCTTGGAGAACACCAAGCATGTCTGGGTCTGTCACCTTGGCAGCAGAGGGTGAGATGCTGGCATTTGCATAGAGCAAGATGAACACTTCCTTCCTTCCTCACTTCTGTAACCAGTAAGCAGTGCTTTACACTACCAGCTATTCCATGGCCTAAAACGTTTTATTTCTGTGTAATAAGCCAGACATTGCACATTTTAGGTTACATATTTTAAAAAATAATGTTCATCTGTCTCAAGGGGGTACCTGTTCATTCTTACTGAGGATTATTGTACCAACAATAGTAGCTACCATTCGCTGAGTTTCTTCAACATGCCCACCACAACACTGCACTTAGGGTACATTATCACCAGCTCTTATAACTAGGACAAGTTTTTATTTCCAGCTGATAGATGAGGAAACTGAAGCTCATACAGCTAACAGACATCAGAGCACACAGTGTTTGGCTTGAAGTCCTAGGTCTTCCTTGTTCAAGGAGGGTACCATCTGGGTCACTCTTTGTCATGTACCAGGTTAGGACACAGCATGGGTTAGAGAATCTGCCCAATTGAGGAAGCCTTTCTCCTCTCCTTTTCCCCATGGGGAAACCACTAGAACTGATGAGTAGCATGGGTTTGTGGTCTCCAAAAGTGAAAGTGTTAGTAGCTCAATCATGTCTGACTCTTTGGGACCCCATGGACTGTAGCCCTCCAGGCTCCTCTGTTCACGGGATTCTCCAGACAAGAATACTGGAGTGGGCTGTCATTTCCTTCTTCAGGGGATCTTCCCGACCCAGGGATCAAACCCAGGTCTCCTGCACTGAATGCAGATTCTTTACCTTCTGCGCCACCAGGGAAACCCGTTTGTGATCTATTTTTGCCTTTCTAATACGAGACTGAGAGCAAACCTGTAGATGAGGATTAATCAGACTCGAGCACCCAGCAGTCTGGAGGCTGGTGTCATCTGTTTACAAGAGTTGCTGGAGGACATTAACTGCACCTGGAGATTTTGGACCTGTGGGACATTGCTATGGGGGAAGGGGATGAGACCACTAGCTCTTGGGAAGCTGAACTTGGATGTAGCCGCTCCTTCCAGGGAGAAAGCAGACAGGAGAGTGGTCTTGGCAAGATGCTGTCCAGGCAAGGCTGAGGGAGCAGCTGGGGCCACTTTGGGCCAATTTGCTTTGAGGTCCACACTCTTTCTACAATATCACACTATTTTCATGTTGTTTGGTAGGTTTTATTTTTTCATATCTCAGTGAGAGAATGTGTATTTTGTGAAAGAAATGACCAACCAGTAGAAAGCCTTTCATTTGTAATAAATCTTTGCCAGGTTTGAGTGAATGGCCTCCAAGGAAGGGCTACTTAGAATAGAACTGGACAAAGTGCTAAATAATATACTGTCCAGCAAATCTACTGCCCTCAAGGGAGAGAATCAAATGACTCAGTATGGGTTTTCCATCTTCAGTTTCAATAACCTGACGTCAGGCTCCAATCGCAGAACATTCAGTCTGCCTCAGTATGCTCCCCATGTCCCAGGTTCCTCTTCTCACGATCCCTTTTCCTCTGTGATGTCAACCCCAAGGAGCTTAACGAGTACACACACGGAAGTCTTTCTAATAGTGTTGTGAAGTGAGAGAAGTATAGTGATATGCCAGAGAAATAAAATTGAATTTGGACCACACAGAGATCAGCCATTAACACCAAAGACTGAGTTTTAGTGGTTGCTTTTCTCCCCAGTTGTATTGAGAAATAGTTAACATTCATCACTATATAAATTTAAGGCATAAAGCATGATGGTTTGATTTACATATAGTGTGAAATGATTACCCTACTAGATTAACATCCATATTCTCCTACAGATACAATAAAAAGAAAAAAAAAGAAGAAAAAAAAAATCCCTCTTTCTAGGAGAACTTAGAATTTATTCTCTTAACTTTCCTGTAAATCTTACAGCTTTAATCTTATAGCTGCTATAGTCATCATGTAGTACATTAGATTCCTAGGACTTGTTTATCTTATAATCGAGAGTTTTTACTTTCTGACACATTTCCTTTAATTCTTCCACCTTGCCTGGTGGCTCAGCCAGTAAAGGATCTGCCTGCAATGCAGGAAATGTGGGTTCAGTCTCTAGGTCTGGAAGATCCCCGGGAGAAGGGAATGGCAATCCACTCCAGTGTTCTTGCTTGGAAAATTCCATGGACAGAGCCTGGCAGGCTATAGTCCATGGGGTCACAAAGAGACAGATATGATTGTGTGACACACACACACATTATTTCATTTAGCATAAAGCCTTCAAGGTTATTGTTGTAAACAGAGTATTTCCTCATTTTCTGTGACTGAATTATATATATCTCATAACTTCCTTATACATTCATCGACTAGCCCTTAGGTGTTTCCAAATCTCGGTTATTGTAAATAATGCTGCTATGAATGTGCTGAGTTTATGCTTCAGTTGTGTCCAACTCTGCGAACCCATGGACTGTAGTTGGCTAAGCTCCTCTGTCCATGGGGATTCTCCAGGAAAGAATACTGGAATGGGTTGCCACACTCTCCTCCAGGGAATCTTCCCAACCCAGGGACTGAACCCAGGTCTCCCGCATCGCAGGCAGATTCTTGACCTGAGCCACCAGGGAAGCCCACGAATACTGGAGTGGGTAGCCTATCCCTTCTCCAGGGAATCTTCCTGACTCAGGAATCAAACTGGGGCCTCCTACATTGGAGGTGGATTCTTTACCAGTTGAGGTACTAGGGAAGCCCCGCTGCTATGGATGCTGCTGCTGCTGCTAAGTCGCATCAGTCGTGTCCGACTCTGTGCGACCCCATAGACGGCAGCCCACCAGGCTCCCCCGTCCCTGGGATTCTCCAGGCAAGAACACTGGAGTGGGGTGCCATTTCCTTCTCCATGCATGAAAGTGAGAAGTGAAAGTGAAGTCACTCAGTCGTGTCCGACTCTTAGTGACCCCATGGACTGCAGCCCACCAGGTTCCTCCGTCCATGGGATTTTCCAGGCAAGAGTACTGGAGTGGGGTGCCATTGCCTTCTCCGGCTGCTATGGATATAGGAGTACAAATATTTTTTTTGAGTTAGTTTTTTTGATTTCTTTAAATATATTCCCAGAAGTGGAACTTCTAGATCATATGATAGTTCTACTGTTAATTTTTAAAGGATATCTCATGTTGTTTTCCAGAGGGATCCCTTGTGGCTCAGATGGTAAAGAGTCTGCCTGCAATATGGGAGACCTGGGTTCATTCCCTGGGTCAGGAAGATCCCCTGGAGAAGGAAATGGCAACCCACTCCAGTATTCTTGCCTGGAAAATCCCATGGATGGAGGAGCCCACGTGGTTGCAAAGAGTTGGACACGACTGAGTGAGTTCACTTTCTCCTTTCTTTTGTGTTCTTTTCCAGAGCGGCTGTACAGTTCCACCAGCAGTGCACAAAGATTCCCTTTTCTCCACATCCAGGCCAGCATTTGTTATCATTTGTCTCTTTGATGTTGGCCATTTTAATGGACGAGAGGTGATATCTCACTGTGGTTTACATTTGCAATTCTCTAGTGACTAGCGGTGATGGGGATCTTTTTATGTGCCTGTCACACTTTTCTTTATCTTTTTTGGAGAAATGTTTATTCAGGTCCGTTGCCCATTTTATAGTTGGGTTATTTTATTTTATTTTTGATATTAGTTGTATGAGTTTTTTACATATTTTGGATATTAACCCCTTATCAGACATGTGGCTTAAAATGCTTTTACCAGTCTGTATGTTGTCTTTTTACTTTTTAAATGAAATCTTTGTATATTTTTATGATGATTTTCATTTGTATTAATGTGGCTGTTTGTGGGTGACAGCAGTAAGAGAATGAGCTCTTTTGTTCACTATTCTAGGTGTTTCTAAGACTTGCTGTATAATCAGTGCCTTTATGACCTTTCCATCTTTTATGGAAGTAGTTTGTTTAAGTACATTGGAGCGTTCAAAATTAGGCCGAAAATAGCATCTCTAGTGATTTTCTCGGAGAAGGCGTTGGCACCCCACTCCAGTACTCTTGCCTGGAAAATCCCATGGACAGAGGAGCCTGGTAGGCTGCAGTCCATGGGATCGCGAAGAGTCGGACACGACTGAGCGACTTCACTTTCACTTTTCCTTTTCATGCATTAGAAAAGGAAATGGCAACCCATTTCAGTGTTCTTGCCTGGAGAATCCCAGGGACGGGGGAGCCTGGTGGGCTGCCATCTGTGGGGTCGCACAGACATGACTGAAGCGACTTAGCAGCAGCAGCAGCAGTGATTTTCTAGCAGCAAGGAATTTGTTCTTTGATGAGGGGGATATTCTGGTGGGTCAGGAAAGTGTGTTCTGAGGTGGAACTTAGGGGAGGAAATGTATCAACTTACAGATCCTGGGAGCAAAACCAAACTGGTTTCTATTCTAAATGAACAGCTAGTTTCTTTCTTTTTTTTTTTTCCAGTAAGTCTGATGACGATATGAGTAAATTGGAATAGAGAGAGAGGGAAGAATGGTAGGTCAACCTACTGTACTTTTTAGTAAGTGGCCCTAGCCAGCCTCACTCTAAGTTTTAAAATTTACATTTAAAAAATTCTTTTAATGTACTGTTCTAAATAAGTTTCTGAACATGTATTTTGGAATGTCCAGATTGCCTGGTACTGGATGGGAAAGGGGATGTTCAGATGTTCACACACTTCCCCAGGGCTCCAGTGTTCTGGGAGGAAAGGTGCTGGGTGATCTCTGTTTGCACCAGAGTTCCTTGTGACTCTTACTCAATGGTCTGAGTGGAGATCCTTCATCCTGTGCCCTATTCAGGAAGCAGGGGAAAAAAAAAGATCTTCACAGGTGGCGCCAGTGGTAAAGAGCCTGCCTGCCAACGAAGGAAACGTAAGAGATGTGGGTTCAGTCCCTGGATCAGAAAGATCCCCTGGAGGGGAGGGCACGGCAACCCACTCCAGTATTCTTGCCTGGAGAATCCCCATGGACAGAGGAGCCTGGTGGGCTACAGTCCATAGCGTTGCAAAGAGTTGGACACAGCTGAAATGACTTTGCATGCATGCACAGGAAATAAAAATCAAGCTCCTTTTTTATATGAAAGGAAAGATTTTACAGCTCATTCCATCTTTACTATCTGTGAATCTCATTCTGATATGTGTTCTGGTATGTACTTTAACACTGACATCTTTCTATTAACTTTTATAAACGGCTGGTGATGAATGATGGCTCCCACTGCCCCAGGGTAGACTACTGAGAAAATTTAAAATTAGTCTTCTGGTCTCATCTTTGGTTAGTAAAACCAAATGCTTGTGAAGAAGTTCAGTTACAGTTTAATACATTATTGCTCTCTCTAATGATGTTTTGCACTGATTATTTTTATAACAACTTCATAGTTTATATTTACAAGAATATTGTGAAATTAGAGTACAAAGAATTTACATACATATGCTCCTCACCATGTCCCCTATCATTAATATATTATTCTATTACATTATTGTGGTGCCTCTATTATAGTTAATGAACCAGTATTGATACATTATCATTAACTAAGTCCATATTTTATTTATGTTTACTTCAGTTCAGTTCAGTCGCTCAGTCCTGTCTGACTCTTTGCCACCCCATTAATCACAGCACGCAGGCCTCCTTGTCCATCACCAACTCCCGGAGTTCACTCAGACTCGCATCCATCAAGTCAGTGATGCCATACAGCCATCTCATCCTCTGTTGTCCCCTTCTCCTCCTGCCCCCAATCCCTCCCAGCATCAGAGTCTTTTCCAATGAGTCAACTCTTCGCATGAGTTGGCCAAAGTGCTGGAGTTTCAGCTTCAGCATTGTTCCTTCCAAAGAAATCCCAGGGCTAATCTCCTTCAGAGTGGACTGGTTGGATCTCCTTGCAGTCCAAGACACTCTCAAGAGTCTTCTCCAACACCACAGTTCAAAAGCATCAATTCTTCGGTGCTCAGCTTTCTTCACAGTCCAACTCTCACATCCATACATGACTACTGGAAAAACCATAGCCTTGACTAGACAGACCTTAGTTGGCAAAGTAATGTCTCTGCTTTTGAATATGCTTTATAGGTTGGTCATAACTTTTCTTCCAAGGAGTAAACGTTTTTAAATTTCATGGCTGCAGTCACTATCTGCAGTGATTTTGGAGCCCCCAAAAATAAAGTCTGACACTGTTTCCACTGTTTCCCCGTCTATTTCCCATGAAGTGATGGGACTGGATGCCATGATCTTTGTTTTCTGAATGTTGAGCTTAGTTTCCACTGAATGTCATTTTTCTGTTCCAGGATCTCATGTAGGACACCATATTACTCTTAATCATACACATTACATCACACTTGACACTAAGTTGCCAAATCTCTTTAGTTACCTCTTGGTTGTTTCTTAGGCTTTCTTCGCTATGCCTGACTTTGAAAGTTTGAGGAAGACTGATCAGGTATACTGTAGGATGCCCCTCTTCTGGAATTTCTCTCATGATTAAACTGAGATTAAGGATTTAGGAGAGAAGGCAATGGCACCCCACTCCAGATTCTTGCCTGGAAAATCCCATGGACATAGGAGCCTGNTTAGGCTTTCTTCGCTATGCCTGACTTTGAAAGTTTGAGGAAGACTGATCAGGTATACTGTAGGATGCCCCTCTTCTGGAATTTCTCTCATGATTAAACTGAGATTAAGGATTTAGGAGAGAAGGCAATGGCACCCCACTCCAGATTCTTGCCTGGAAAATCCCATGGACATAGGAGCCTGGTAGGCTGCAGTCCATGGGATCGTGAAGAGTCGGACACGACTGAGCGACTTCACTTTCACTTTTCACTTTCACGCATTGGAGAAGGAAATGGCACCCCACTCCAGTGTTCTTGCCTGGAGAATCCCAGGGACGGGGGAGCCTGGTGGGCTGCTGTCTATGGGGTCGCACAGAGTCGGACATGACTGAAGTGACTTAGCGGCAGCAGCAGCATTGTTAGCGGTAAAGTGCTATAGTTTCCATATTGTATCAAGAGTACATACTATCAGTGTGGCATCACTATTGATGTTGACCTTGATCATCTGGCTAAGGTGGTATTTGTCAGGTGTTCTTAGTCTTCTTTTCTCTCTTTCCATAGTGTATTCTTTGGAAAGAGGTTATCTTGTGCAGCCCACACTTAAGGAGTAACTGATTTTCACCCTCCTTTTCCATGAGATTGTTTTATATACTTATATTACACTTAGATTCTTTTGTCATGGATTGCAAACCATTAGTGGACCCCCAGCCTCCTAAGTGATTTAAAAATATTTGCATACATTAAGGTTTACTCTTTGTTCTGTGAAATTCTGTGCTCTATTTTGTTGCTCTGCTAAGCCATGTCTGACTTTTTGGGACCCTTTAGACTGTAGCCTGCCAGGCTCCTTTTTCCATGGGATTTTTCAGGCAAGAATGCTGGAGTGGGTTGCCATTTCCTTCTCCAGGGGATCTTCCTGACCCAGGATCAAACCCACATCTCCTAAGTCTCCTGCATTGGAGGCGGATTCTTTACCTGCTGAACCATTGGGTAAAGTTTTCTGGTTTTACAAATGCAAAACATCATGTATCCACCATTACCATATCAGAATAGTTTCGCTGACCTAAAACTGTCCTCTCTGACTTGCCTGTTCAACCTTCCCAAACTCAGTGTAACCACTGATCTTTTTACTGTTGTTTTCACTTCACTAAGCAAAGCTGTAGTTTTGCTTCTTCCAGGGACTTCCCTGGTGGCTCAGATGGTAAAGAGTCTGCCTGCAATGTGGGAGACCTGCATTCAATTCCTGGGTTGGGAAGATCCCCTGGAGAAGGGAATGGTAATCCACTCCAGTGTTCTTGCCTGGAGGATTCCAAGGTCAGAGGAACCTGGAGCCTGGCAAGTTACAGTTCATGGGTTGCAGAGAGTTGGACGTTAATGAGTGACACACACACACTATGTAGCTTTTGCATACTGGTTTGTTCTACTTAGCAATATGCATTTAATGTTCATCAGTATCACTGAGTATGTTGATAGCTCATTTCTTTTTATATGGAATAATATTTTCTTGTGTAAGTATACCACAGTTTGTTCATTCACATATTGAAGGACATCTTTGCTTCTAATTTTAGAAATAGTGAATATACTGAATAAACATTTGCATGCAGATTTTTGTGAGGACTTAAGTTTTCAAACCAGTTGGGTAAATTTCTAGAAGTGTGATTGCTGGATCATATGGTGAGACTATGTTTAGCTTTGGAGGAAACTGACACATTTTCTTCCAAAGTGGAATTACCATTTTGCATTTCCGCTGGCAATGAACGAGAGTGCTTGTAGATGTTTGCATGTTTTTTTCCCAGCAATTGGTATTTTAAGTTTTAAATACTTACCCATTCTAATGGGTATGTAGCTCTTTTAATTTATTTTTCACTGTTTCAGTTGGTAATTCTCTAATGATATGTGATTTTGACAATTTTTTTTCATATACTTATTTGGTATCTGTGGGCTTCCCTGGTGGCTCAGATGGTAAAGAATCCACCTGCAATGCAGGAGACCTGGGTTCAGTCCCTGGGCTGGGAAGATCACGTGGAAAAGGGAATGATAGCCCACTCCAGTATTCTTGCCTGGAGAATCCCATGGACAGAAGAGACTGGTGGGCTATAGTCCATGAAGTCACAAAGAGCTGGACATGACTGAGCAACCACACAGCACAGCATTTGGTATCTGTATAGTTTCTTTCGAGAGATATGTTTAGATCTTTTCACACTTTAGAATTGGGTTGCTTGTTCTCTTACTGTTCTACTGTAAGAGTTCTCTGTATATTTTAGATATAACTCCTTTTTTTAGAAACGTGCTTTGCAAATGTTTTCTCCCAGTTTGTGGTTTGTCTGTGATACTGTTTTCAATGTATTTGCACATTCTAATGGGATACTTGGTGAGGAAAAGAAATGAGTCGATTGTAATGTCTCTATGTGAAAATGCTCAACTTACTCCCTCTCGGAATTTATTTTTCCTTGGCCTTCCAAAGGCATTGTTCTTTTCAAAGTCTTATGCACAGTGTAAGAAAGACATTATGAGAAGATATCAGTACTGAAATATGTAAAGAAAAAGTGCATTAAAAAATTTTTGATTCTCCATGTTGAGTTGATTTATAGTGCTTTCCAGGTCTACTATATCCTTCTACTTTTCCATCCATTCTATTAATTTTTGAGAGTTTGACATTGAAACTCCAACTAAAAATCTTACTTTGTTTACTTAAAAAAATAATTGTAATATATAATGGAACTGTATATTTTGTATTTTCCAAGTCTCCTATTAATGTGCTATCATACTCTCATAATTAAAAAAAAAAGAGAGAGGTAGAAAGAAACAGATAAAGTTCATTTAACTAGTTTATGTTTAACCCAATTTAAAAGATTTGATTCTCACAATGACCCTGTGATGTAGATAAGGTGGGTGTTTGTAATCACGTTTGTTATCAACTTTGATAGGAAAGTTTTGAGATAAGGAGACAGGCACCCAGAAGACTACATGGTTTACCCTGAGTCTCACAGGCAGCAAGAGATGAAGCCGTGCCCACACATCTTTCTTTCTCTCGGCCCCAGATTCTCTTTCCTATGTCACACGAGCTGCTGCTGCTGCTAAGTTGCTTCAGTCGTGTCCCACTCTGTGCGACTCCATAGACGGCAGCCCACCCGGTTCCCCCGTCCCTGCGATTCTCCAGGCAAGAACACTGGAGCGGGTTGCCATTCCTTCTCCAATGCAAGAAAGTGAAAAGTGAAAGTTAAGTCGCTCAGTCGTGTCCAACTCTGTGCGACCCCATAGACGGAAGCCCACCAGACTCCTCCACCCATGGGATTTTCCAGGCAAGAGTACTTGAGTGGAGTGCCATCGCCTTCTCCGTGTCACACTAGAATTCTGTCCAATTAGTGGGAAACCATTATTGCTTTGGTTTAAAGTGCAAGCTCACGGATAATCCACATAGGTAACCATTTATTTTTCTGATGCATTTGATCCTTGGCTGAGTCAGATAAATAACTTGTTCAAAATGGAATGAGCTAAAGTGCATCCTGAACTTTTAACTCCATCTTTGCTTTCTTGGTGTTTTGCAGCTTCAGTTATAGTCTATCATCTGATTCTTCCAGAGAATCCTTTATTGGATGCAGTGTTTTAGTACAGATAGTCCTTGGCATTTATCAATGTTTTCTTTAAAAGTTTGGGAGGAAGATATCTGGTATTTAACCAAATTGAAAACTGAAAGTTCCTTTAGAGCAGGATTTCTCAACCTTGGCACTGTTGTACTTTGGGTCAGATTTTTTTTTGTTGTGGAGGGCTCTTGTGCATGGTAGGATACTGAGCAACATTCCAGGACTCTACCCAATAGATGCCAGTAGCATCCTTCCCAGTTGTCATAATGAAGAATGTCTTGGATATTGCCAAATGTCCCCTTGTGGGGAGGAAACTCTTTCTGTCAAACTCTACTGCTCTAGTTTTAACCTGTTTGGTGAACAGTGATTTAGCCAGCAGTAGATTCCCTGGTGGCTCAGACAGTAAAGAATTTGCCTGTAATATGGGAGACTGGGGTTTGATCTCAGGGTTAGGAAGATCCCCTGGAAGAGGAAATGGTAACCCACTATAGTATTCCTGCCTGGAGAATCCCATGGACAGAGGAGCCTGGCGGGCTACAGTCCATGGGGTCTCAAAGAGTCAGACATGAACTGAGTGACTAACTCAGTGTCTAACACACACACACAGATCATATTAGGTTAATGTCAAGAAGATACTGATTTTATAAGCTAGCAAAATTCATTGTTCTATATTTTTATTACCTTATTGATGTTGTAATTTAGTATTGTTGTAGTTGTTTAGTTGCTCAGTTGTGTCCAACTCTTTTGTGATCCCATGGACTATAGACCACCAGGCTCCTATGTCCATGGGATTTTCCAGCAAGAATATGGAAAGGGTTTTGCCATTTCCTTCTCCAGGGTATCTTTCTGATCCAGAGATCAAACCTGCTTGCCAGTCAGATTCTTTACCACTGAGCCACCTGGGAACAGATTCTTTTAATTTAGTATAGCAAAATAAACAACATTTTATTCAAAATTGTTAATAAAATGGAAGGAATAGGGTTAAACTAGGGGAGGGTTAGGAAAGATGACATGGAGGTCAACTATGGGTTAAATAAATTTTTGGCAAGGTTAAACAGTTTTATGGCCCATAGAAAAGTTCCTCATAGGAGCATCTTTGCCTTTTGTCTTTTCTTTGTAGAATCATGGAATTTTATTGTCTATAGGGCCCATAGTGATGAAGTAGTAAGTGCTAGAACAGAATAAAGGGTGAAATATTATTGTTGGATACAGTTTCTGTTTTAACACAGTCTATTACTGTGAGTGCTATAATATACATACTTTAATTATAGAAAATCTATAGTTCATTATGGGCTTTCTCTTAGCTCAGTTGGTAAAGAATCTGTCTGCAATGCAGGAGACCTGGGTTCAATTCCTGAGTTGGGAAAATCCCCTGGAGAATGAAATGGCAACCCACTCCGATATTCTTGCCTGGAGAATCCCATGGACAGAGGAGCCTGACAGACTACAGTTCTTGGGGTTGCAATAGTTGGACACGACTTAGTGACTAAAGCACCACTACCATATTTCATTATAGCATTAATTATAGTGTAGACATAATCTAGGAATTACACATTATAACACTTGAAAATTGAATTTAAAAATTGTCCCTCTCTGAAACTGGGATGAGCCTGGAACATTTTGTGGTAAAAGTAAGGGGAAAAATGAGAAGTGGGGCATGTCAAAGGAACATGGATGCTGAATTCTAAGAGTTACCAGTATCCAGAGCTGGAACAACTGAAGCAATAAAAATAAATAATAAATACTACTGAATTACAATCTGAACAATACAATATTCATAAATTCATATTGATATAGAAATAAATGATTGAATGAATATTTAAGTGGTAGAGAAGAGACAAGTCTTTATTACAGAAAAATTCCAAATAGTAAATATGGAAAGAATGAGGGAAATGGAGAAAACACCACTAGTATGCCAAAGTAATAATTGCTGCAGACAAGATTCATGAATGAAAGCTAAAATGAATGGCTGAAATATTAAGGAGCAACAGAATATTTGCTCAAAAACATGTCTCCCAAATATTCATTAACTGCTGCTGTGAATTTAGCACATGTCTACAAATTCTTAGTAGTTCAGTTCAGTTGCTCAGTCGTGTCTGACTCTTTGCGACCCCATGGACTGCAGCATGCCAGGCCTCCCTGTCCATCACCAACTCCCAGAGTTTACTCAAATTCATGTCCATTGAGTTGGTGATGCCATCCAACCTTCTCATCCTCTGTCATCCCCTTCTCCTCCTGCTTTCAGTCTTTCCAAGCATCAGTGTCTTTTCCAATGAGTCAGTTCTTTGCATCAGATGGCCAAAGTATTGCAGTTTCAGCTTCAGCATCAGTCCTTTCAATAAATATTCAGTACTGATTTCCTTTAGTATGGACTGGTTGAATCTCCTTGCTGTCCAAAGGCCTCTCAGGAGTCTTCTACAACACCACAGTTCAGAAGAATCAAATTTTCAGCGCTCAGCTTTCTTTAGAGTCCAACTCTCACATCCATACATGACTACTGGAAAAACCATAGCTTTGGCTAGATGGACCTTTGTTGGCAAAGTAATATCTCTGCTTTTGAATATGCTTTATAGGTTGGTCATAACTTTTCTTCCAAAGAGCAAGTGTCTTTTAATTTCATGGCTGCAGTCATGATGTGCAGTGATTTTGGAGCCCCCTCCCAAAATACAGTCTGTCACTGTTTCCATTGTTTCCCCATTTATTGCCATGAAGTCATGGGACCGGATGCCATAATCTTAGTTTTCTGAATGTTGAGTTTTAAGCCAACTTTTTCACTCTTCTTTCACTTTCATCAAGAGGCTCTTTAGTTCTTCACTTTCTGCCATAAGCGTGCCATATTTGAGGTTATTGATATTTCTGCCAGCAATCTTGATTCCAACTGATGCTTCATCCAGCCCAGCATTTCTCATGATGTACTCTGCATATAAGTTAAATAAGCAGGGTGACAATATGCAGCTTTGACATACTTCTTTCCCAATTCTGAACCAGTCTGTTGTTCCATGGCCCATTCTAACTGTTGCTTCTTGACCTGCATACAGGTTTCTCAGGAGGCAGGTCAGATGGTCTGGTATTCCCATCTCTTGTAGAATTTTCCACAGTTTGTGGTGATCCACACAGTCAGTCTTTGGCATAGTCAATAAAGCAGAAGTAGAAGTTTTTCTGGAACTCTTGCTTTTTCGATGATCCAACAGATGTTGGCAATTTGATCTCTGACTCCTCTGCCTTTTCTAAATCCAGCTTGAATATCTGGGAAGTTCATGGTTCACGTATTGCTGAAGCCTGGCTTGGAGAATTTTAAGCATTACTTTACTAGTGTGTGAGATGAGTGCAATTGTGCAGTAGTCTGAGCATTCTTTGGCATTACCTTTCTTTCGAATTAGAATGAAAACTGACCTTTTCCAATCCTGTGGCCACTGCTGAATTTTCCAAATTTGCTGGCATGTTGAGTGCAGCACTTTCACAGCATCATCTTTCAGGATTTGAAATAGCTCCACTGGAATTCCATCACCTCTGCTAGCTTTGTTTGTAGTGATGCTTCCTAAGGCCCACTTGACTTCGCATTCCAGCATGTCTGGCTCTAGGTGAGTGATCACACCATCGTGATTATCTGGGTCATGAAGATCTTTTTTTGTACAGTTCTTCTGTGTACTCTTGCCACCTCTTCTTAATATCTTCTGCTTCTCTTAGGTCCATACCATTTCTGTCCTCTATTGTGCCAAATTGTGCCAGATTGTTGTCCTTTATCATCATCAGATTAATAGGATACAAAATCAACTTACAACAATTGGCTGCATCTCTATATAATAACAATGAACAGTTTGAAAAGGAAGTGAAGAAAATAATTTTATTTACAATAGCATCAAATATGAAATACTTAGAAATTAGCCAAGGATATAAAAGATTTGTACACTGAAAACTACAAAACATTGCTGAAAGAAAATAAAGAAAACACAAAATGGAAAGACTTCTTGTGTTCATGGTTTGAAATATTTGTATTGTTTATGTTCCAGTACTACCTAAAGTGATTTACAAATTAAATCTATCCTTATCAAATCCCAATGATTTTCTGCATGAGTTGAAAAATCTGATAAGGAATTAATATCTGGACTATATGGAATACTCCTAAAACTATAACAACAGCAATAATGAAAAATGTGATTCAAAAATTGGCAAAGGGCTTGACATTTTTCCACTGAAGATGAACAAAGGGCAGTAAGCACATAGAAAGATGCTTAACATCATCACTAAGTATTAGGGCAATGCAAATGAAAACATATCTGGGAGAAGAACTTTCTAGGCACAAGGAGCTGGTAGAGGAGAGATTACAGTGTAGACACCTGTCTTTTGCCTTCCTGAGCAAGCAAGCAGGTCATCGTGGCTGCAGCCATGAATAAGAGTGGAGTTATAGGAGAGGAGGTTGGACAGGTGTGGATGACAGACCGTGGAAGCCTCACCGGCCATCCAGAGGATGCTGTCTTTTATGCTGAGTGGGGAGCCATGTAGAGGGTGTTGAGCAGAGGAGTGATGTGATAAAACTTAATTGTCTCCCCCTTGGGCTTCCCTGGTGGCTCAGCTGGTAAAGAATACACCTGCAATCCGGGAGACTTGGGTTTGATCCCTGGGTTGGGAAGATCCCTTGGAGAAGGGCAAGACCACCCACTCCAGTATTCTGGCCTGGAGAATTCCATGGACTGTATAGTCTAGGGGTCGCAAGCGTACACGACCGATCACCTTCACTTGAGGCTTGTAGGATCATAGTTCCCAGACCAGGGATAGAACCTGCATCCCCCTGCAGTGTAAGCTCAGACTCTTAATCACTGGACCACCAGGGAAGTCCCCAAACTAGTTTTAAAGCGATATTTCTGACTGTGGCACCTGGATAGACTTCAGGAGTCAATTGTAGAAGCAACGAAACGTATTGGAGGCTAGTACAGTATCTGGGTGAGAAATGATGGCTGCTTGAACTAAGCTGTAGCTCTGCAGGTGGTGGCAAAGTCAAGTTCTGGTGGTATTCTGAAAGTGAGATCAACAGATTTTTCCTGAGGAACTGGATATAGTGTATGAGAGGAGTAAGAGAATCAAGAATGATGCTCAGGTTTATGGCCTCTTGTTTTAATAAAAACCCTTTATATACAGAAATACAAAAGGAAAACATTGTCAAAGATGTTATCTTATAACAACAATACCTGTTTTTGTATTGTAATTTCATACCATTGTTATTTGAAAATGCCAATGGAGTAACTCTTTGAAAAAAAATTCATCTGCAACTTATGGTTCTCTGGGAGAAGCCTTCATTTTTCACATCAGCTTGCTTCTGGCAGAGGCACACAGCTAAAGAGATGACTCCCATGTCTTGTTCTGCTCAGTCTTTGAGACTAAGTGTTAAAAGTATTAATATTTGTTTTTGGTTTTCCTCTGCTTGAAGGAACATCTCATAAGTACTTCTGGTGCTTACAATGATGAAAATAATTATTACTAATTGTGTCTATGGGCATGCAAGGCATAAATATGTACAAGATACTTAATGATAACAGCATTGTGGTATCTATTCTTACTGTTTCAGAGTTTACCTTGGTTAAGAAATTCTAGCAGGAGCACTACACACTGCCTTTTAAATCATCACAGCAAATGATTATTCTTTTCTTTTTTGGCTTTAAAAAATTTTATTATTGGAGTTTTTTCATTTCATAACAGATTTTTAATACTTAAAAATTGTGATTATAGGTTTTTTTTTAGCTTTTTATTTTGTATTGGAATATAACTGGTTAACAATGTTCTATTAGTTTCAGGTGTACAGCAAAGCTATTCAGTTATATGTATGCTGCTGCTAAGTCACTTCAGTCGTGTCTGACTCTGTGCAACCCCATAGACAGAAGCCCACCAGGCTCCCCCGTCCCTGGAATTCTCCAGGCAAGAGTACTGGAGTGGGGTGCCATTGCCTTCTCCAGTTATATGTATACATGGATCTATTCTTTTTCAAATTCTTTTCCCATTTAGGTGGTTACATAATACTGTGCAGAGTTCCCTGTGCTATACAGTAGATCCTTGTTGATAATCCATTTAAAAATATCCTTTTCTAACAGATGAAGGATCTAAAGTCCAGAAAGATTACTTAACCTGTTTATGTTTAAATAGATACTGAAGAGTGGGGCTGGGCTTCCTAGGCTCCAGACCTGTTTGTCTTCAAAGACAATGTTCTTTTTGATTTGCTGCTGTTCAATCTCAGGGACTTAGATGAATGATGTATTTGTAGCATGTTAATTCAACAAACATTAATTTAGCGCTTCTGTATGTCAGAAACTCAGTTAGCTTGGCATTGGAGGATAAGAAGATGGATTGATTAGTTGATTAAATGACTACTGAATACCCATGATATGCCTGGAGGTGTGCAGGGCTGTAGGAAGACAAAGATGAATGGTCTTTGCTCTTGAGAAAGAATCACTGGTCCTCAGAGTGATGATTGAATCTTACAAAAGAGTAGCAGAAAACTAAATGGATAGGCTTTTGTTTGGGATGGCTGTTCTGATTGATTCAGGCATTTCAGAAATTTATTAACTTTCTACTTCTTTGAATTGGAAAGTCTACACAATAGTATTTCAAGAATGGTTTGAGACAGGCCTGTATTTTTCTTTTTTACGTATCATTTTCATTCAAATTCTTATTTTTCTTCAAAACTCACTACTAGATATGTGATGAATAAAGATTAGTATTCAAATCACTTGAAGATCTGAATATATCATTTCACAGCACAATTATTGGTACTTAAGAACTCAAGTATCAGCTCTTCAGAGATCTTCCTTGCCTCTATTGTCTAAATTAGACCCCCTTTCCAACCACTCGCCATCACAATTTATACTGTTAAATTTTTTCATGGCTTTATCACTATCAGATATTAGTATCCATATGCCCATTTGTTTATGCCTGTCTTTTACTACNGAAGATCTGAATATATCATTTCACAGCACAATTATTGGTACTTAAGAACTCAAGTATCAGCTCTTCAGAGATCTTCCTTGCCTCTATTGTCTAAATTAGACCCCCTTTCCAACCACTCGCCATCACAATTTATACTGTTAAATTTTTTCATGGCTTTATCATTATCAGATATTAGTATCCATATGCCCATTTGTTTATGCCTGTCTTTTACTACTAGAGTTTCATAAGAAATTTTTACAGTGGTAAAGAAATTTAACTTTACTTAGGTAAATTAGAAAAACCGATTGTAGTGTTAGAATTTTTCAGATGCTTTCATTCTGAACTGTTTTATAGGATGCTTCTGTACAAACCATAACAAAGGAGAATACAACAAACACATCACTCTCATTCAAGTCAAAGTATTTTCTCAGTTCTGAACTTGTCCCTATCACTTCAGTTTTTAATTTTTAACAGAGGTGTTGTTTTTCTTTTTCTTTTTAAAAAAAATATGGGGTACTTCACAAAGTGCATATCATTCTTGCACTGGGGCCATGCTAATCCTCATTCCAATTTTAGTATATCTGCTTCCAAAGTGAGCATTGTTCTTTGTTTTGAGAAAGTGCTTGATTGACACAATATAACATTTTAGTGGATGAAGAGTCAATGATCACCAAAAAATTAAAAGATATTTTCCGATCGATATGATTTTCCCTTTATATTTTTGTCTATATTAAAATATGTTTCATGTGAAAAAAATCATACTTGCATTCATAGATAGTCTAAGTTGCTGGAACTAAATTTAACACATATAAATCCATGGTTGATCTAAAGACAACATAGAGTCAAATATTTATATAAATTCATTAATGTGAATATTTGCCACAAATTAAAATGTGAACAAAATTGTTAGGAAATAGAGGAGACAGATGTAAAGATCTAGAGGAAGAATGTCTCAGACAGAGAAAAGGAAAGAACAGAAGTTTGAAGGGTGGTAAAGAGTGGAGGATGTCTGAAGTACCCATAGAATGCCAGAAGAGAGAAAAATGTAGAGGTGAGCAAGAACCGACTATGTGGGGCTCTATGGGACAGAATAAGGAGTTTGTGTTTTATCCAAGATAACTGTCAAGTTAGTGGAGGGCTTAAGCAACNAGGAAGAATGTCTCAGATAGAGAAAAGGAAAGAACAGAAGTTTGAAGGGTGGTAAAGAGTGGAGGATGTCTGAAGTACCCATAGAATGCCAGAGGAGAGAAAAATGTAGAGGTGAGCAAGAACCGACTATGTGGGGCTCTATGGGACAGAATAAGGAGTTTGTGTTTTATCCAAGATAACTGTCAAGTTAGTGGAGGGCTTAAGCAACAAGTGACATGATCTGATTTATGATTTAAAGATATCACTGTGGTCTCTTGGTGGAAAAGGGATTAGAAGAGGGCAAGAATTAAGACAAGAAATTCAGTTAAGAGGCAATTATAATAG
>SJYA01003053.1:808144-898485 GCA_006410615.1 Neotragus moschatus
TCCGACTCTGTGCGACCCCATAGACAGCAGCCCACCAGGTCCCCCGTCCCTGGGATTCTCCAGGCAAGAACACTGGAGTAGGCTGCCATTTCCTTCAATGCATGAAAGTGAAAAGTGAAAGTGAAGTCGCTCAGTCGTGTCTGACTCTTAGCGACCCCATGGACTGTAGCCTACCCAGCCTACCAGGCTCCTCTGTCCATGGGATTTTCCAGGCAAGAGTACTGGAGTGGGGTGCCATTGCCTTCTCTGATTAGATATTTAGGTAGTGGTATTAAGAATTTCTATCCTACTGGCCTGGCCTAGAAAGAGACCACACAGCCCAACCTCTCTTGTAAAAAGGCAGGTCTGCCTGTCTAAGCTCCCCAGCAAGGGCAGCCAGGGCAAAGGAAGCACTGAGCCAGACCCTCAGACTTCACTTTCCTGATGAGGATGTGTGTACATGCTCAGTTACTAAGTCCTGTCTGACTCTTTGCAACCCCATGAACTGTAGCCTGGCAGGCTTCTCTGTCCACGGGGTTTTCCGGGCAAAATGCTAGAGTGGGTTGCCATTCCCTTTTCCAAAAGATCTTCCTGACCCAGGAATAAAACCCAAATCTCCTGTTTGGCAGGTGGATTCTTTACCACTGACACTACATGGCAAGAAAATGCCCTTAAAAGGGGATATTTTGTATCCACTTCCTCTCTTTTCCTACAGGATAGAAGGTGGATGTTGCAGAGAGACTGTTCTGACCATGTGGCTTGATTAGAATCCCCTGAGGGATATTAGAACAATGAAGCAGAAGGCATTGGAGGTCCTGGATGACTTTGTGAAGTGGAGCTACCCACCTGCTCTGAACCACTTGTCTACTTCCAGAAAGCGATGTCAAAGAGAAGTAAGTTTTCCCTTGCTTGAGTCCTTAATACCACATTGCTACTGCTAAATCACTTCAGTCGTGTCCGACTCTGTGTGACCTCATAGATGACAGCCCACCAGGCTCTCCCGTCCCTGGGATTCTCCAGGCAAGAACACTGGAGTGGGTTGCCATTTCCTTAATATTATACAGTGGTTCCCAAGTTTGGGTTCTGAAAATATGATAGTCTTATTAGGTCATGTCATGAGGTCACATCAATCACCATTTAGGAGCCTAAAGCATTTCAGCCCCTTTGAAAAACTTCAGATTACAATAGAGGAGGATGGACAATTTGTTGTTACAACTTTTTATTTATAGCCAATGACAATGCATTTTGTATAATAGGATAGGCCAGTCCATATGGGTAGAAATTGATGTGAGAGGATTATCATTACAATTTCAGCATATGTTTTTAACAGTGCCATGCTGTGCCTTTTGAGTCAATGCTTGAAACCATATGACATTAGGAATGTATAAAGAAAAAGAAATAGGTAAAGGAGATAAAGAAGTGTAAATTTCCATTTGCAAAATAAGTGAGTCGTGGAGATGAAAAGTACAGCATGTAATAATAACGTAATATTTGTGTGACATGGTAACTAGACGTGTGGTGATCATTTTGTCTTGTATAGATATATTGAATCACTATGTTGTGTACCAGGAACTAACAGTGTTTTAGGTCAATTACTTCAAAACAAACAAGCAAACATAGAAAAAGAGATCAGATTTGTGGTTACCAGAGGCAGGGAATAGGGAAGGGGGAACTGGATGAAGGTGGATAAAACGTACAAACTTCCAGTTATAAGATAAATACTAGGAATGTAATATACAACATGATTGTCATAATTAGCAAGAAAGTTGTTATACATAAAAGTTGTCAAGAGAATTAATCCTAAGAGTTCTATCTTAGGGAAACAAAGAAACATATTTTCTTTTTTTCTTAATATTTTACATCTATATGGGACGAGAGATGTTCACTAAACTAATTGTGATAATCATTTCATGATGTATGCAAGTTGAATCATTATGCTGTTTGTGAAAGTGAAAGTCACTCAATTGTGTCCATCTCTTTGCAACCCAATGGACTGTAGTCCATGGAATTCTCCAGGCCAAAATACTGGAGTAGGTAACCTTTCCCTTCTCCACGGGATCTTCCCAACCCAGGTCTTGAACCCAGGTCTCCCTCATTGCAGGCAGACTCCTTACCAGCTGAGCCACAAGGGAAGCCCTGTATACCTTAAACTTATATAGCATTGTACATGAATTGATGGGCTTCCCAGGTGGCCCTAGTGGTAAAGAACCTGCCTGCAAATGCAGGAGATGCAAGAGACACGGGTTTGATCCCTGGGTCAGGAAGATCCCCGGGAGGAGGGCATGGCAACTCACTCTAGTATTCTTGTTTGGAAAATCCCATGGACAGAGGAGCCTGGGGGGCTATAGTCCATGGGGTCTCAAAGAGTCGGACATGACTGAAGTGACTTGGTACATAATACTATTAATACTCTCACCATCTCCACTGCTCCACCCTAGATGAAGGCTGGTGATATATGGCAGAGCAGAGGCAGCTAAATTACCAAGCTGGAAACATCCTGTTGGCACTCTGAGTAGCCCAGAGACAGAACTATGCCACTCCAAATAAACAGCTGCTTAATCAGCTGGCCCCAAAACTTAGCTACCTACTCAACAGAGACTGCTAAAAACCAAGGTGAGGAAAGTTCATCTGCTAGTATAATATACAAAAATAAATCCTAAACTGGGAAAAGATGTTTTCTTTCTAAAAGATTTACATNAACTATTGACATAATATTAATTATAATATAATAATAATATATAATATACAATATTATAACATAAACAGTAATAATTATAATATAATATAATTATAAAATGATATAATATAATAATTCAATAAATAATATTGAATTATTTATTTAAGCATATAATTAAGGGAGGATGTGGCCATATAATTGATGCCTTCATTAATGCTCTTTCTGTATTTGTATCTTTAAATCTGGCCTATGCTAGTGAAGTCTTTCAGAAACAGTCTTGTAGACCAACAGATGATGGTCAGTCAGTCAGTTCAGTTGCTCAGTTGTGTCTGACTCTTTGCAACCCCATGAATTGCACACGCCAGGCCTCCCTGTCCATCATCAACTCCTGGGGTTCACTCAAACTCATGTCCATCGACTCAGTGATGCCATCCAGCCATCTCATCCTCTGTTGTCCCCTTCTCCTCCTGCCCCCAATCTCTCCCAGTGTCAGAGTATTTTCCAATGAGTCAACTCTTTGCATGAGGTAGCCAAAGTACTGGAGTTTCAGCTTTAGCATCAGTCCTTCCAGTGAACACCCAGGACTGATCTCCTTCAGAATGGACTGGTTGGATCTCCTTGGAGACCAAGAGACTCTCTAGAGTCTTCTCCAACACCACAGTTCAAAACCATCAGATCTTCGGCACTCAGCTTTCTTTACAGTCCAACTCTCATATCCACACATGACCACTGAAAAAACAATAGCCTTGACTAGATGGACCTTTGTTGGCAAAGTAATGTCTCTGCTTTTGAATATGCTATCTAGGTTGGTCATAACTTTCCTTCCAAGGAGTAAGCATCTTTTAATTTCATGGCTACAGCCACCATCTGCAGTGATTTTGGAGCCCAAAAAATAAAGTCTGACACTGTTTCCACTGTTTCCTCATCTATTTGCCATGAAGTGATGGGACCAGATGCCATGATCTTAGTTTTCTCAATGTTGAGCTTAAGGCAACTTTTTCAGTCTCCTCTTTCACTTTCATCAAGAGGCTTTTTAGTTCCTCTTCACTTTCTGCCCTAAGGGTGGTGTCATCTGCATATCTGAGGTTATTGATATTTCTCCCAGCAATCTTGATTCCAGCTTGTGCTTCTTCCAGCCCAGCATTTCTCATGATGTACTCTGCATATAAGTTAAGTAAGCGGGGTGACAATATACAGCCTTGACGTACTCCTTTTCCTATTTGGAACCAGTCTGTTGTTCCATGTCCAGTTCTAACTGTTGCTTCCTGACCTACATATAGGTTTCTCAAGATGACGGTACGGCTCCTATATTTGCCAATAGCTGGGGCAAGTTCATCTAGCTTCTTTGGAACTCCACATTCTCACCTGCAGCAAAAAGCATTCAGGTGAGGATAAACATCTACAAAAGTATCTAGTATAGTGGTGGACATGCAGTCAGCTCGTGTTTTCTTTTCCACTCCCAGAATCCCAGGTACTGGTGCATAGTTCTAGTTTAGCTCTGTTCAGAAGTAGTAGTATGAGTTCATAAGGTGCAGTTTTAGGGGCATTAAGAATAGTGTCAGTGAGATAAAGACATCTTTATATTTTTTATAGAGCATTGGGGTCAACTAGGTTTAAAAATCACTGGCAAAATTTTGCAAATGATCTTAATTATTTTAATGTTATAAAAGCATGTAATCTTGTACTTCTGATGTCTGGCTAATTAAGCTTTGAACACCAGTGACTTCTAATCTTCCATAATTTCATAATCTTGTATTTGTTTCACTGCAGATTGGTCATTACTCATCACCACCTTTCTGCTTCAATTGAAATAATTTTCACTGAGGCCAGGAGGGGACAGAATGGCTTTGATTATAAGTTACTATAAAAACAACTTTTGTGTGTTGANTTAAGCTTTGAACACCAGTGACTTCTAATCTTCCATAATTTCATAATCTTGTATTTGTTTCACTGCAGATTGGTCATTACTCATCACCACCTTTCTGCTTCAATTGAAATAATTTTCACTGAGGCCAGGAGGGGACAGAATGGCTTTGATTATAAGTTACTATAAAAACAACTTTTGTGTGTTGAGTTTCATGGAATTTTTATTTGCTCACTGAATTTTATTTTATGGTTAAAGAAGGTAAATAACAAGGCAACTGTACTTAGCAGATGAAAAGACACATATGAAAATGATAAATTTAGCTGTGGCTATCTCTGACCTAATATAACAACCATCTTGGTTTCTAAAGCCTAATTATGTTTCATAGAAACTTTTAACTTTGCTGATACAACTCAAGAAGAATTCAAATAGCTCCTTATGTTTCCCCAAAATATAGCAACTTTATTAGTCATTGTTTATTAATTGCTTTTTTAGGTTAAGAAAAATGGTAAAGGAAGTTTTAAAAGTTTAATTCATTAAAATAAAATGGAATTTGACATTTAAATACTTTACCCTTATAAATTATGGGCCATTTTATGCATTACATAAGTTTTCTGGAGTTTTTGAAACATCTTAAACAGAAGTTGGTTCTTTTAAGTTTATTTTTCCAGGAAACTTTGCTAGCTAGTGAGAAATAGTTTATTTACTTGGTGTGTATGCGTGTGCTCAGTTGCTCAGTCATATCTGACTCTTTGCAAGTCCATGGACTATAGCCCACCAGGCTTCTCTGTCCATGAGGTTTCTTAGGTAATTTCTGGAGTTTTCTCCATGGGATTTCTGGAGCAGGTTGCCATTCCCTACTTCCTGGGGTCTTTCTGACCCAGGGATCAAAATCACATCTCCTGCACTGGCAGGCAGATTCATTGCGTGCACCACCTGGGACACGTATAAATACTGAAGGTTAAATGTTTGTTTTGGAAAGATAGAAAAGGCATGAATGCATCAATTGCTGTTCAGTTCACATTTTAAACATACTGTTAAAACAAATTGTCCAAACATACTATGATTTTCAAAATTATAACAAAAGTATGTCATGTCATTATAACTCTCATAAAATGTTGATATATAGATTGTGTGTATTATACAATATATAAGCATATATTATCTATCATGCAGTGATATATATTTTATTATATAAAATGTAATATTTTACAGGAACTGCTTTTTCAAGCAGAATGCCATTTTTTGTTGAGAGTTTATATAAACTCTACCCTTTGATTATTATTTACCTTTAAGAAATGATATAGCCCTTTGGACAAATAAATCTGGACAAAATTTTCCCTTCTGTTTTCCACATAGCTGGTTTAGTGTAAAACATTTTAGGTTTTTAAACTGACATAGATATTTTAGCATGGATCTTATCTTGATTTAACCCAAGTTTGGGATTCTTCTGTTCTTTACTTTGGAGTTGGGAATTAAGCCTCAAGAACAATCTTATGTGATTGGAAAAGTTGTCAAAAGCAAATGTATCAGCAAGAATGGCAAAACAGGGGGTTGTGTTAGGGGAGGATGCTCAAGCAACTGGCCATTGCACTCTAGGAACACTTGACGAGTGCAGCTGCCATGGAACAGAGCCAGGGTCATGTCCAGGAACACTTGACTGAGTTAAAAACCTCAGTCAAAACCCAAAACAAACCAGAAACAAGTACATCAGACTCATGCATAATATCTGCTACACCTGCCTGACATATCGCTGCCTGGAACATGCTAACAGGTCAGTCAGGTCAGTTACAGGTAAATATCATAAAGGTGCATTGCCTCTGCCTCTTTCATTCCTGCTTTAATGACCTGGCCTGCCCATTCACCATCTTCCAGGAATCTACAAGAGCCTGTCCTGGGCACTAGTCTCCGTTCTGGAATCTTTCCCAAATTGCCCTGACATCTGCTTTCATGGTCCAATGTTCCCCTTCCCTGGTCATTTCATCACCTGGTTTAGTTTCAGTGTAAAGAATACAGGGGCTTCCCTGGTGGCTCAGTGATAAGAGAATCCACCTGCCAATGCAAGAGACTCAGGTTTGATCTCTGGGTCGGGAATATTCCCTGGAGGAAGAAATGGCAACCCATTCCAGTATTCTTGCCCGGGAAATCCCATGGACAAAGGAGTCTGGTGGGCTACAGTCCATGGGGTTGCAAAGAGTCAGACAGGACTGAACAACTAAACAATACCACTAACAAGGAATTCAAACTTTAGGTCAAGGAAATGGCAACTCTCTCCAGTATACTTGCCTGGAAAATTCCAAGGACAAAGAAGCCTGGCTGGCTACAGTCCATGGGGTTGCAAAGAGTTGGACACGACTGAGCACACATATCTTTAAGTCACAGCTACCACTAGGGTAAATTCTTTAACTTCTCTGTGATTCAGCTCCTCTATTCTGAAACAGTTTATTACATTAACTAGTTAAAATCCCAAGCCTTGCTAGGAAGGCTTATAGATCATGGGTCTTTTTATTTGCAAGGATTATGGAAGAAAGGAAAAAGCAGAGAGAATGTAAAGGTAAAGGGATAAACTTTAGATGACAGTTATGTTGTTTGCTTTGAAATGGTTTATTTTATTCATTCATTTTAGAAATTCTTGTTGGTTAGCTCCAGCTGTTTACCAGATACAGTGCTAGGCTCTGGGTCTAAACAAACACAGAGAACACAGCTCCATGGGCTCCTGTTTTCATGGGGAGTGGAGTGGTGAGAAACATAAGACCAAATAGGTATAAACTGGAAGCATTATGAGTTATATGTCAGCAAGGGGAAGGCATCCACAGTAGCACAGTGTTCTGTCTGTGACATGAAAAGTTGTCATAGAGAAGGAGGTATTTGCCCTGAATTTTGCCAGGGTAAGGCTCTTCCTAGAATGGAAATGGTGGCGGCTGGCCCAGGAAAGGCTTGTATGGACAGTAGGGCTTCTAGGAACAGAGATAAGGAAAGGGATGGAGAAATCGAGGGAGATTAGGATAGTACAAAGCAGGAGGATGTTGCAAAGGATTTGCTTCCAGCAGCACTTTTGTTGCACTAGTTGGATGTGGTAAACTGTCTAATAGGGACCTGTCTATTGCTCCTAGTACCCTGTTCTGTGTTAGGTGCTGGCAGACATGCTTTAATAACTAACTCAAGAATTGCTTTTAGAATAAAGATTTAAAATTCACTTTAATTATAATTAGCAAAATTTTTTAATGTATTTTGGTTAGTATTTNTGGGATGACCCTGGGGGATGGGATGGGGAGGGAGGTGGGAGGTTGGTTCTGGATGGGGAATACATGTGCACCTGTGGCTGATTCATGTAGATGCATGGCACAAACCAGTACAATATTGTAAAGTAACTAGCTTCCAATTAAAATAAATAAATAAATTAAAAAAAATAACAACAGTAAAACAAGCCACACTCATTTCTCTTTCCTGAATGAGAGTAACATAAAAAAGAATTGTAATTATAAGAAAAAAGAAAGCATGTATCGATCCAAACTTAAAGTAGGTCTTTGACCTCCAACAATTCATAAATCATCAGGATAGTGTCTTCAACCTTCTCTCTTTTATCTTGCTGAGAAGAACTACACACCGCTTGAATCTTCAAAATAATTATGGTCAGAATAATTGTTTCCTTCTTAGTTTTCCCATCAAATATCACTATAATATGTAGCCTTCTTTTCACTTAATCCAAAACATTCAAAATATTGAGACATAATTCTAATGCCACACTTGTCATGTATCTTTTACACCTTTTACAGTAAAAACTAGTGGTACTTTTTGATACCCAGTGACTAAAAGTGTTCAATAAATCTGTTGAATAGAATGTGAAATTGAATGGTGAAGTGAGCTTGGTAGACTTATTATTCTACTTAAAAAAAATTAATTTGTTGCATGTTTTTAGAAAGTTACTTTCAATCCTATTCAATTTAATAATACTAAGCCCCTCCTGGCAGATAGGACTTTCAGAGTATTATAGAGAACAGTAAAGATATTTGGACACAGCTCTATATTCAAGTAGCTTTCAGACTAATCAGTGAGAAAAAAGCTGAACATATGAAACAAGGGCTACACTTAGTAGACACCATAACTTTATAGAAACTCACAATGAGGAGTAAACTTAAAATCAATGACAGTGATATGTACACATTTGTCAAACTCACTGATACCCTACCAGCATTTTGAAAAAGTGAAAGTGAAAGTTACTCAGTTGTGTCCGACTCTTTGTGACCATAGTCCATGGAATTCTCCAGGCCAGAATACTGGAGTGAGAAGCCTTTCCCTTCTCCAGGGGATCCTCCCAACGGATCTCCAGGGGATCCCTCCCAGGGATACAACGTCTTCCACGTTGCAGGCAGATTCTTTACCAACTGAGCCACCAGGGAAGCCCAAGAATACTGGAGTGGGTAGCCTACCCCTTCTCCAGTGGATTTTCCCAACCCAGGAATCGAACAGGGGTCTCCTGCATTGCAGGCAGATTCTTTACCAGCTGAACAGTTTGAAAAGACTTTATTAATTGAGGAGATATTAAAGAGCAACAATAAATCTTTATATAGTAGATTGATAACTGAAGGAAAGTTAAAATAGAATTTTTTCAGATGGAAAGATTCTTTCAGATCATATATACCAATGCTTTAATTTAAAGATAAAGAACTAA
This sequence comes from Neotragus moschatus, assembly GCA_006410615.1. Taxonomy (NCBI): domain Eukaryota; kingdom Metazoa; phylum Chordata; class Mammalia; order Artiodactyla; family Bovidae; genus Neotragus; species Neotragus moschatus. The sequence continues at coordinate 817,337 of SJYA01003053.1, forward strand.
GGCACAGAGAGATTCATAACTACCCTAAGGTCACACAGCACATCATAGACATTGGAGCAAAGCTCTTTAGGCCCCCTTTGTGCCCAGAAAGATATGATATTTCTTCTAGAAGGAAATGGGAAGGGATGGTGGTGGGGCCCATATGACCATGTCTTAGGTAACGTGATCATTTTAACAACTTTAATTCTTCCAATCTATGAACATGGAATATCTTTCCATTTATTTGTGTTGTTTTGTTAATTTCTTTCATCAATGTCTAATAGTTTTCAGAGAACTGGCCTTTCACCTCCTTGGTTAAATTTTACCTGCTAGGTATCATCTCCTAGGTATTTTATTCTTTATGATGTGATTGTAAATGTGATTGTGTAAGTGATTGTAAAGGCATTTTCTATGTATGGTGTTATGTCATCTGGAAATAATGAAAGTTTTACTTTTTTCCCTCTAACTTGAGTGCCTTTTATTATGTATTTTTGTGTCATTTCTGTGGTTTTGCTATTTCTGATGTCAATAATATTAACTCTAGGTTCATTTGTGTATAATATGTTTTTTCCTCTGGTTGCTTTTAGGATTTTTTTCTTATCAGTGTTTGAATTAATGTGAGAGAATGTGCCTTTTGGGAGAGGATATGTTTATCTTTTTCAAAAAAGCTTTTTACTGAAGTATAGTATGCATGCATAAAAGTGAGCAAGTCAAATGTATACAGACGGATGAATCATCACAAATTGAACATGGCCATATAAATACCAGGGATTTCCTTGGGGCTCAGCTGGTAAAGAATCTGCCTGCGATGCGGGAGACTTGGGTTTGATCCCTGGATTGGGAAGATCCCCTGGGAAGATTTCCCNAAAGTGAGCAAGTCAAATGTATACAGACGGATGAATCATCACAAATTGAACATGGCCATATAAATACCAGGGATTTCCTTGGGGCTCAGCTGGTAAAGAATCTGCCTGCGATGCGGGAGACTTGGGTTTGATCCCTGGATTGGGAAGATCCCCTGGGAAGATTTCCCAGGAAAAGGGAAAGGCTACTCACTCCAGTGTTCTGGCCTGGAGAATTTCATGGACTGTATAATCCATGGGGTCGCAAAGAGTTGGAAACAGCTGAGCAACTTTCACTTCCATATAAGTTCAATCCAAATCAAAACATAAAGCATTATCTGAACTGTAAAAGCCCTTTGAAGCCCTCTTCTGGTTACTGCTCTTAGCATCTACCTCAAAGAAACTACTCTCCTGATTCCATACACGGTAGAATTTCAAATAACTGAAATTATACTGTGTATTTTATTTGTGGCTATATTCTTTTGCTCCCCATTATATTTGTGAGATTTAATATATCTTGCTGCTTATAGAAATAGTTTTTTAATATTTATTGGTGTTGTGCAAATATTCCCACACAGTTATCTCTTTATTGGATTGATGGACATTTCAATCCCTTCCATTTTTTACTTTTTAAAAATAATGCTGCCATTAACACTCAGGTACATGACTTTTGGTGTACATATGTGTGAGCATGTATTCATTTTTGTTGACTCTGTCCTTAGAATCGAAATTGCTGCACCATAAGACAAGATTCAGTTTTCGTATCAACCNTTTATTGGATTGATGGACATTTCAATCCCTTCCATTTTTTACTTTTTAAAAATAATGCTGCCATTAACACTCAGGTACATGACTTTTGGTGTACATATGTGTGAGCATGTATTCATTTTTGTTGACTCTGTCCTTAGAATCGAAATTGCTGCACCATAAGACAAGATTCAGTTTTCGTATCAACCAATAGTAGTGCATTACAAAATGGTTTATACTAACTTGATTTTCACCAGATGTACATGAGTTTTCCAGTTACTCCACATCCTTATAAACACTTGATATTTTCTTTAAGTTTTTGTTATTTTGGTAGATGTACAATATTATCCCAATGTTTTCTTATATTTTTCTTAAGACTAATGAAAAGGAATCTCACTCTAGTCTTTTTTAAAATTTTTAACTCCTAGTCTCCCTAGATCATATCTAGGGGGTGACTATCCCATTTTAGTCACCTCGAGTTACTGTGGTAATATGTGAATACATACTTATATATATATATATTACTGTGGTAATATTTTTAAAAGTTTAAACCAACTATAGATATTGCAATCACTGCTCACAGTTCTAAGCTCAGAGAGGGAGCTTTCTTCCTCTCAGCTTCCTTTTTATATTTTCCAAGCTATCCCTAAGCTGCTTTAATACATTTTTTTTTCCTTCATGTCTAGGAAGAGCAGGCAGCAAGGAAAGAGAGCCGTGTACTAATACGGTTGAGAGCTTCCTGGCTGAAAAGGGTTGCTGAGCAGTTCTTTCAGTGTTGTGTTGCTGGTGGCTCTGGGCTGTTGTCTGCTCATGGTCTGGTCTCTGGAAATGCAAGTATAGGCAGCTGAGACTTGGTCTTTTTTCAGGAAATCAGTGGTCTGTAGTGGAAATCTAGGTACCAATTTCATAGCCTTATTGAAGGTATAGCTCTGCTGCTCCCATCAATAGGCAGTTCTCTTTGTAGATTCTCCATGAAAGTCCATTCACCTTACTTGAAACCCTTTGATGAGGGAGATTATTTGGCCGCCTGAAACCTTGCTGTCTTCTGTGGCTACTCTGGGCCCACCAATGGCCTGAGAATCTCTGACCCACTAGTCTTTATGCTTTGAGATGGTCATGTCCAAATTTCACAGACTTTCTGAGCGTGCTGGTCTTATACTTACTACCTTTCTGACAATCACTCAGATTGGAGGAAGGATAAGAAGGCTAGTCTCTGGTTTTCTGAATAGTCTCTTTTAAACTCTCTTTGTCCCTTTATTATATCCTTTTTTGACGGGCAAAACTATCCAAACCAATCCTGTCTGGTTCTGATATAGTGTGGGAGAGCCTGGCACTAGGAATATAGCTCCCTTTCAACTTGGCAGTCAAAAATATCACCTTTTATGTGACCTATGAATTGTCTCCATGATATTCCTATATTCTAGCTCAGTCCCTAGGCTTAGGGCTGGGAAGGGGCAAGTAGTTACCCTGATCTCCTTCCTTAACTGTGGCTCGGTTTTGGTCCTTCAAAGTGTCTATCTCGTAACTTTTCCATTTTCGTTTCTATTGCCAAGTACCTGATTTCTATATGTTACCAATTTAAATCATTAAAAAGAGAACCCTTCTGGTTCATTTTGTTCCTGTTTGTGCAGAGATTTATTTTATTTTTGGTACTGTGCTGTGTCTTTGTTGCTATGTGAGGGCTTTCTCTAGTTGCTGAGATTGCGGGCTAGTCTTCACTGTGGTATATGAGCTTCCCATTGCAGTGGCTTCTCCTGCTGTGGAGCACAGCGCTAGGCATGTGGGCTCAGTAGTTGTGGCTTGCCAGCTGCAGGATGCAGACTCAGAGTTGGGGTGCACAGGCTTAGCTGCTCCACAACATAGGGGATCTTCCCGGACCAGGAATAGAACCCTTGTTCCGGGCATTGGCAGGTGGATTCTCAACCACCAGACCACCAGGCAAGTCCCAGTGCAGAGCTTTTAATGTCAGGCCCTCTCCTAAGTGGCAGCTCTATGGACTGGCCTAACTGTGTTCTATTCAACTGGTAGCCCACAAAGAAGCGAGGACAAGTGTCAAGTGGAATTTTTGATGCCCCAGAACCATTGTTTTGCTCTGACCAGCCGTATGTGGAATGTGTCTTTTGTGCAGTACTTTTCTGGTTATACTGATGAATTTGCACTGCCTGTGCACCTTGTGACCAATAGCCAGAGAATGCAAAATCCTGGAGTTAGGAGTGCGGTGGGTGGCACTGTGACTGGGTGTTTCTCTGTGTAAGATTATGAAAAATGCAGCCAAGACAACTGGATATTACGGCTTTCATTTTGTTTCAGGATAGGCCTGCCTGGATGATCAAAACAGATGGAAAAGAGGCATATGGGGCAATAAGCCTGTTCCTTCGCCTCCTGGTAAGTCAAGCCTTACATTGAGAGAGCTAATATCTCACCACCCTTCCCTGTTTTCTCTCATGCTGAGGTCAGCTAGAGTTTACCAGAGATGTTCCTATGTATATTACCTCTATTCTTGAATAGGCTTATATCTTGGTGGCAGACAACATTATAACTTTAATGTTCAGCAGCTGGTTAAGAATTTTTTTATTAACTTGATAATGCTCAACTTGATGTCTTTTCTCAGCACTGTCAGAGATTGCTGGTACTGCCTTTTATCTTTTGACTATTTATGAGCATCCTGGATATTTAGCCACATGTTCTACATGGATTTTTTGATAGGAATTTAAGTTTGACATTATTATGATCACAAGCATAAACAAGTGTATAAAGATGTTGTGATGAGTTGCAAGGCTGCATTTATTCGTGTGTGTGTGTGTGCGCGCTTAGTTACTCAGCTGTGTCAGACTCTTTGCAACTCTATGGATTATAGCCCAGCAGGCTCCAATGTCCATGGGATTCTTCAGGCAAGGTACTGCAGTAGGTTGCCATTTCCTTCTCCAGGGGATCTTCCTGACACAGGGATCAAACCTGGGTCTCCAGCATTGCAGGCAGTTTCTTAACCATCTGAATCACCTGAGAAGTGTAACCAAATGAGGATGCAATGAATACTTGCATAAAGAATTAGAATAACAGCAGTCTAGAAACTGCAAATTTTAGGAAGGTATTTGGATATTTGAGAGCAGCAAATTTCTACAAATGGAATGGTTAATCATTCTGATGCATCTTGGGGGAAAAAAATTAGGCTAATTTTCAGCAAGAGCTGCTTCTTAGCATTATCCTCACAAGGTCTTCTGAGATAACACAGCAGTTACAATTGCTAATAGGCTTTATATCTATTAAGTTGTTGCCATTTTATCTTGATACACTGATAGAATGAGTTTCAAGAATACTTAATAGAGTGCAATAGCTTCCAGCTGCCAAATGCTAGATTTAATTATTTATCAGGACCAGTGTGAGTGTTTAGACATACTGCTTGCAGTGAGGCACGTCCGCATTATTAAAATTGAAATTAGAGATCCAGTAAGACTCCATATAAAGCCAAAGAATGCCAGTATTTGGGGACCTTGGAGATTTCCATTCTATTTTGTAGAAAAGAAAACTGAGACTCAGGGAAAAGGAATTATCTCAGTGTATTCAGTAGGTTTAAGGCAGGAGCACAGTTCAGTCTCAGCTCTTCTACTTCTCCGTCCCAGGATTTCTCACAGTACCGGACCATTTTATTTCCAATTCCTTTATTTTGTCTTCTTTGTTATGTATTTTGCCACTGCAACCTTATCGATAGCCTATCCTTTACCCCAAATGTTTAATTTTTTATCATTATGTCCCTTTATAAATAAAAATACTAACTGCTTTCGGAGAGAAAACCTGCACCATTCCTCCTTGTGTTTTTCTGTTACTATCACACTCACGACACTTCTGACACTGGTTGTGTATGTGTGTTTTTTTTTCTCCCACACCAAGCAATTCTGTGCCACCAGCAGGTTGCCCTACAGTGTAACTCGGTTATGACACTAGTTGGAGAAAGTGTCATCTCCCACAGATGAACGTCTCAGTCCCACAGGACCGTGCCCACTCCTTCAGATGCCAGTTGCAAGTCTGTGTTGTTGTCTGTGTTTCTTGATCAGCTGTAAGTTGGGGGTTCCTGCTGGAATGGCTTACAGAACTCAGAGAAATACTTGTGTTCACCTGTTTATTATCTAGTGAAGGATGCAGATAAACAATTAGATTGAAAAGAGATGTAGAGTCTGGGAGGGTCTGGGAGGTCCTGAGCACAGGAGGGTCTGAACCCATGGAGATGGGGCTGCATCACCCTCCTGATACGGAGAAGTATGCACCAACCTGTAAGTTACCCAAACTGTGTTGTATTAGGACTTTATATTGGCTTCGTCACAAAGGCATGGTCAATTATTAACTGTTTCCACCTCTTTGTCCCTCTCTGGAAAGTAGGAGATGGGGCTGAAAATTCCAAGTCTCTAATCCTGGCTTGGTCTTTCCCATGACCAACCCCATCCAGGAGCCCACCAAGACTCACCTCCTTAGGACAGAAGACACAGCTACCAGGAAATTCCAGGAGTTTAGGAATGCTGTGACATGGATGGAATCAAAGACCAAATGTTAGAGCAAACGATGCTCCTAGCATTCTCATCACTAAGGAAATTAAAAGGGTATTTACGAGCTCTGTGTCAGGAATCAGAGGCAGGGATATAATTTTTATTTCACAGTTGCTATAAACAATTATTCTATCATTTTGCATTTTGGGTTCAGTGCAAAGTCAGTAACAAATAAGTGTTATAAAAAGTGCTCTAGTCCTTTAAAGCACAACAGAAGGAGCTAAATGACAGCTATGTTGTGAGTGGACAGAAAATGGCTCTCTTATGGATGACCGCATATCTGACATCATTGAACAGAACTGTTAGTTCTCGTTTTGTTTTTTTTTTTCTTTCTGAGAGTGATGGATTTTAGGCCTTATGTTTTAAAAGCTATTTTGAAATATAAATTCACAGAAACTTACAAAAAATGCACCGGGACATCTTGTGTACTCTTGACTCATTTTCTCCCAGTGGTGACGTCTTGCATCTCTCTAGTACAATATCAAAACCCAGGATGGTTTACATAAACAGTTTTATCACATGTGTAGGTTTGTGCCATCACTGCTCCCACAGTCAAGAGAAAGAACTGTGCCACAGGGCTATCCTGGTGGGTCCAGTGGTTAAGAATCCATCTTGCAGTGCGTGGGACGCAGGTTTGATTCCTGATCCAGGAGGATCCCACATTCTGTGGATCAACTAAGCCCATGCCCCTACAGCCCATGTTCGGCAGCAAGGGAAGCCACCATAATGAGAAGCCAGCAAACCACAGCTAGCAAGTAGCCCCTGCTCACCACAGCTAGAGAAAAGCCCACGTATAGCGATGAAAACACAGCATAGCCAAAAATTTAAAAAATAAATATTAATAAATTAAAAAAAGCCTTCATCACAATGCTTCCTTATATATCTCTTGGCAGTCACACCTCAACCCTTTTCTGCTATAGTTCTTACTCTTGTTAACCACTATTCTGTTCTTCACGTCTATAATTTTATTTCAATAATTCTCATAAATAGAATCATAAAGTATCGTAGGTTCTTTAAATGGAAGAAACAAGTCAGACTTTTGTTAGCTTTGCAAAATAATTTTTAACAGTCATTTGTTTCAAGTCCTATCTGTCTTGAAAAATGTACTCTGTCTTTTCCCATATTTTCTGATATCAGGATAGAAAATCAGTAAGAGAAAAAAAAATTCTATTTTCTCCACTTGAAATATATATTGNTCAATAATTCTCATAAATAGAATCATAAAGTATCGTAGGTTCTTTAAATGGAAGAAACAAGTCAGACTTTTGTTAGCTTTGCAAAATAATTTTTAACAGTCATTTGTTTCAAGTCCTATCTGTCTTGAAAAATGTACTCTGTCTTTTCCCATATTTTCTGATATCAGGATAGAAAATCAGTAAGAGAAAAAAAAATTCTATTTTCTCCACTTGAAATATATATTGTTCCATTTTCTCTCTCTCTGTTTTTCATCATAAAAAGTAACTTACTGCTCTTTCCTTCTTCTAAGTAAGCTAATAATGAGTCTTTCATATAGTCTTTAATGAAAGCCCAGATTATCTTTTAAACATTTTTCATTATATGTGTTTCTTTCTGGGCTTTTACAGCAATTAATCAAGATGGAAATAGATATTTAAAAAGCAAAATATGAAATGATCTTGCTCTAGAAATCCGTCATTTCTGAGAAAGTACCCCCTCTTCCAAACTGTCTGTGAACATTATTCACATTGCCGTTCACTTTTATTCAAATTCTGTATTTTTTGCAAGTTTCTATAGCTGATGTGGGTTCATAACTAAGGTAATGAAGTGTGGAACCAACTGATTGTCTACCCATTACAACTGATATTAGTGATGGCTACTAGGAAGCTCCCTATATAACCACTGTACCATATATAAGATCTTGCAAGCTTTGCTGAGTTATTATACAAGGGATTGCCTAAGTGCTAAATGTAAACCTATTGATGCATATAGGAAGCCATTTGTATTAATATGATTAAGAGACCCTACCTAACTCTGATGAAAAATTACTTGAAAGTAACAGAGGAAAGAGTCCTTATTTTAGAGTAAATGAACTATTGGGAGTAATTATGATTAGTCCAACCATAATTGGATTTAATGAGACTTAATAGAAACAAATTAGACGTAATTGGAAGTGAAGCAAAAGTCAATTAAATCTTTATAATTTTAACTTTATAAAAATTATTGAATTAAATGACCAGGATCAATTAGCAAAGGAAATAAAGCCATGAAATGCATTTCTAGGAAACTGGTACTTTTTTGAGGGGAAAGGCATTGTTTCCTTGAATGATTAGAGTTCAATGAAAATTAGTTTAATCAGTTTTGCAGTCTTAGCAGTTTAATAACTTCAAATGAAGTAATTATGCAAATTTATAATTTTATCTACAAGGTGCTACAGGAGTTGTTTTAAGGAATCAGGGAGTAGAATTTATTTGATATAGTAAAATAGTGTATTAATAAAATTCAGTGAATTCAGGTGGTTTGGAATAAAGATATGGCTACTCTTATTTGACATTCACTTCAGGACTGGGTTAGCTGTATAAGAATTACAGTTGATCTGTTGTAGAAATTGTGATTGAAAATACATTCAGTACTTTGCTCTTTGTAGACTTGCCCTGGCAATCAGTCCCTATTCCTTTAGCTCTGTTGTCAGCTCCAACTACTGTTATACTAAAGATCCCAAGTCAGTTTTTATTCAGTATCTTAAGTGAAGTTCTGTGCAACTGGTCACCTAGCAACTCAATGCTAATAACCTGTGGTTGAGGATGACAGAGGATGAGATGGTTGGATGGCATCACCGACTCAATGGATGTGAATTTGAGTAAACTCTGGGAGTTGGTGATGGACAGGGAGCCCTGGCATACTGCAGTCCATGGGGTCGCAAAGAGTCGGACACGAGTGAGTGACTGAAATGAACTGAACTGAACTGACTGAAACAGTCTCCTCGCAATACAGCCAGAGTAGATCAGACTGTTGTGATTCTTGTATCCTTGGTGTGCAAGGAAAATGTATATCATGAACCTTTCTGTGATGCTTAATGACCTTCAAAAGGGCCCCTGAACATGTACTAACTTTGAAATGTGATGGAATTAGACTGCAGTTTTGATTTGGTGAATGAACTATAATTCTCTAATGATGATATTAATTCTGTAATGACCAGCACAAAGGAAAAAAAAGTAGCAAATCAAGTTCAGGAAATAAATGTATGTATGAGCTGTGTAGATGCAGCACAGCTTTATAGACATGATTCTTTAAATACATTATGTCTGAAATCAAACCATCTTCATACACTGCAGACATGACAAAGTTTTTGGTGAAGCATGTTTCCTTTAGTTTTTCTTTCTTTTTTTTTTTTTCAGTTTTCAGATTCTTTTGGATTTCAGACTTATGGACTTACAGCTTGGGGACTGATGTTTTCATTTTCATTCAGCTCTAATTACTTTGCCACCTCTGTTCTGCTTTCATTATTAACTCATAAGGCATTTAGAAATTTATTTTTTCAGTTTTCAGAAACATGTTTTTTTGGTTTTTACAGTTTATACAAAGACAATTTTTAATTTAATAAACTGTGGTCAGAGAATGTGGTCTGTGCCATAACATTTCCTTCTTATTTGCTAATAACTCTATTATGAACTTGGATCTGGTCAGTGTTTATCAAGGTCTCTACATAGTCTTGGTTCCAGAGCTGCTCCACTGGTGCATCATGAATGGACTGCAGGTTTTGTAACATATTGATTTCTTCAGCCCTCAGGACAGTTGGTCAGGGCCTTCTTTTTGTTTAATTAATTAATTTATTTTTTATATAAATTTTTTAATTTTAATTGGAGGCTAATTACTTTACAATATTGTATTGGTTTTGCCATACATCAACATGAATCCGCCACAGGTATACACATGTTCCCCATCCTGAACCCACCTCCCTCCTCCCTCCCCATACCATCCCTCTGGGTCGTCTCAGTGCACCAACCTCAAGCATCCAGTATCATGCATTGAACCTAGACTGGCGACTCGTTTCATATATGATATTATACATGTTTCAATGCCATTCTCCCAAATCATCCCACCCTCTCCCTCTCCCACAGAGTCCAAAAGACTGTTCTATACATCTGTGTCTCTTTTGCTGTCTTGCATACAGGGTTATCGTTATCCTTTTAAAGACAAGTGTATATTTAATTAGATTCAAGTCAATGGAATTATGACTTTATTAATGCAGGGGGTAACTCCATCAGTTATTTTTTTAGTGAGATTTTATTAAAAGAAATGAACTGAGAGGTGTTTGAAGAATTTGGAGAATAAAGGATATACATCTGTAAATAAGAAATATTCTCACTTTCATCCCTTATGTACCAGAACACTCTCAGTCCCAACCACTATGATTCTCACATAACATAATGTCCTTCCTGATGAGGCAGGCCTGGCCATCTTCTGCATCTCAGGAAAAGTGAGGAGAATCTCAAGATTCGTGGCAAGGGGTGCTAATGCTTTTGCGGTGGTGTGTAGTTGAAGTTTTCTGTGTGCGTATAGATGCCATGTTGAAGTTAATGGATTTTTAAAAGAATTGGTTTAAAGTCAAAAGATTCAAATACCTATCCCTGATCTCTAGACCTTTCAGGGCTTTGGTTATTTCTTTGTGTTAGAGGATATTAGAAGCAGTGCTTCAGTTCAGAGCAGGTGAGGCTTAAATAGGAGCAAAGGTGAAAGAAACTGAGAAAAAAGAAAATCAGCACCTAGGTCTGGCCTTGTGCAGGGTGACTCAAAAGGTCTTCTTGGACCCCTTTTTGGATCTTACCCATCCTCTGTGATTTTCCACCCATTTTTATCCCTTTGAGGAAAGGGATGGAAGAGAGGGTAGAAGTAACTAGATCAGAAAAACAAGGAGCAAAAGGCAGGGATGTAGAAATGGTGGTTGTGGAAGATGGAAACCTTGAAGTGTGAAATAGAATAGAGTTTGAACTTCAGTTAATACTGCTGTGTGTGCATGTTCAGTTGCTCAGTCGTGTCCAGCTCTTCGTAACCACATGGACTGCAGCCTGCCGGGCTCCTCTGTCCATGGTATTCTCCAGCTGAAAGTGCTGGAGTGGGTTGCCATTTCCTCCTCCAGGGGACCTTCCTGACCTAGGGATCAAACCTGCGTCTCCTGCGTCTCTCCGGCATTGCAAGCAGATTCATTACCACTGCGCCCCCTGGGAAGATGCATTGTTGCTGTAGTTCTCCTCAAATGTGCTCTATTTTTATTCAAGTATACATTGAACGCTTCTTGAGTACATGATATTTTGATAAGATCCGAACTATTTTTGAGGCTGTGAATCATCAGGAGGAAGGATTAAAGGGCTGATTATTTCAGTGGTCTGGATCCGTCACCAGTAGGAAATACGCCACTGCTGATGTCTACTCCCTGTTCCCGTGCATGCATAGCCTGGCCCATTATCAACGTCGCCCACCAGAATGGTACATTTCTTACAAAGGATGAACCTACATGGACACATCATAATCACCCAAAGTTCATAATTTACCTTAGGGTTCACTCTTGGTGCTGTGCATTCTACGGGTTTGGACGAAAGTATGATGAGTATCCATTATTGTAATATCATACAGAGTATTTTCACTGCCCTAAAAGTCCTCTGTGCTCTGTTCATTTCTTCCACCCCCCTCTTTCCACAAACTTGGTTTTTCAAAATTGTCTTCATAATTTTGCCTTTTTTCAGAGTGTTCTAAAATGGGAATTGTTTAGTGGGTAGCCTTCTTAGATTGACTTCTTTTACTTAGTAATATGCGTTTAAGTTTCTTCCATTCTTTTCTTGGCTTGGTAGCTCGCTTCATTTTGGTGAATAATATTCCATTGTATGGATGTCCATTACCTACTGAAGAGCATTTTGGTTGTTTCCAAACGTTGGCAATTGTAAATAAAAGTGCTGTAAACATCCACATGCAGATTTTTGTGTGGACATAAGTTTTCAGTGCTGTTCGGTAAATACCAGGGATTGCAATTGCCAGGTCACATGGTAAGAAGATGTTTAGTTTTGTAAGAAACCACCAAACTGTCTTCCAAATTGGCTGTGCCATTTTGCATTTCCACCAGCAATGAGTGAGAGTTCCTGTTGCTTTGCATTCTCCTCAGTGTTTGATGTCAGTGTTCTGGGTTTTGGCCATTCTAGTAGTGTGTAGCGGTATCTCACTTGTTTTAATTTGCATTTCCCTGATGACTCATGATGTGGAGCATCTTTTCATGTTTATTTGCTGTGTAGCTATCTTTTTGGTGAGAAGTCTGTTAAGGTCTTTGGTGCATTTTTTAAATCAAGGTATTTATTTTCTTATTGTTGAGTTTTAAGATTTCTTTGTATATATTTCCTGAGGTTTTAGGGGGGGCTTTTCTAAACTGTGCAAGTAGATTCAATTTTTGAGTCTAGTTTCATTATTTGTGTTTGAATGCCCACTTTAAGGCATTTAAATTTATGGTAATTATTGATATTTAGGTTTATTATACTCTCTTTTTTAGGTGCTTTTTTGCCTCAAATTTTTTATGCTTCCTTCCCCTACTCCTTTTCTGATATCTACTGAATTGATGGAGCTTTAAAAAATTCTTGACCCCCTTCTACCTTTACATAAGGAAATAAGCTAATGTGAGCCAGAGTCAGCAGAACCAACACATAATTTATGCGTTTTGCAGTTTTGATTTGTGGGTGCTTGTTCAGCCATTCATTATTGGTGGGAAGTTTGTGGGCCCTAGTTGTGAGTGTGTCACTCAAGACAAGTTTTATTTTCGTTTCAGCCTGGTGTTCCAAAACATTCCCTACCTGGGATTTCTTTACATTTCTTTCTTGGCTTAGGTTTCCTTAGACCCTGCTGAAGTATAAACTCAAAGCCCAAACCTGTTTCAGGGTAGGGCTGTGGTTTTTCATTCTCAAGGGGAGGTTTATTTTTTTTCTTTTTCCAGGACTCAGACTCATAGATGGACAAGGTCTCCTTCTATTTCTTTTCTTTTGTTAGAGACTTTTATTTCCTGATTCATGAGTTCTGCATTTCTGAATTTATCCAATTCTTTGCTTTGTAGAGGCTCAAAGCCTTGCCTTCTGTCCCTTGCACAACTTTGAGATCCACGTTTCAAGATTTTTGGGATTGGCAAATGTTCCCAGGGCAGTCATAATTTTTATTCACTTTGACCATTCAGGTTTTCTGCTTTGTGGTATTATTTCCCCTCAACACCCTCCACTCTCATGTTTCTCTCACTCTCTTGGACATACAACTGTGTATTTAAATGGATATTTGCTATATTTTATTTGCTATTCTCTGTGTGTTTTACAGTAAGGGCTTTTCAGAATATCCAGTTCAACTTACTGCTGCTCCTGCTGCTATTAAGTCACTTCAGTCGTGTCCAACTCTGTGCAACCCCACAGACGGCAGCCCACCAGGCTCTCCCGTCCCTGGGATTCTCCAGGCAAGAACACTGGAGTGGGTTGCCATTTCCTTCTCCAATGCATGAAAGTGAAAAGTGAAAGTGAAGTTGCTCAGTTGTGTCCGACTCTTCACGACCCCATGGACTGCAGCCTACTAGGCTCCTCTGTCCATGAGATTTGCCAAGCAAGAGGTTTATTTTAATGTACCTTAGAAACACCCAATTCCATACAATAACATCTTACATAAAAGCCATTCTTTAAAAAAATTTTTTTATTGAAGTATAGTTTATTTACAATGTTGTTATAGTTTCGGGTATACAGCAAAATGAATCTGTTATACATTTACAAATATCCAATCACTTCATGGGAAATAGATGGGGAAACAGTGTCAGACTTTATGTTTTGGGGCTTCAAAATCACTGCAGATGGTGACTGCAGCCATGAAATTAAAAGACGCTTACTCCTTGGAAGGAAAGTTATGACCAACCTAGGTAGTATATTGAAAAGCAGAGACATTACTTTGCCAACAAAGGTCCATCTAGTCAAGGCTATGGTTTTTCCAATGATCATGTATGGATGTAAGAGTTGGACTGTGAAGAAAGCTGAGTACTGAAGAATTGATAGTTTTGAACTGTGGTGTTGGAGAAGACTGTTGAGAGTCCCTTGGACTGCAAGGAGATCCAACCAGTCCATTCTAAAGGAGATCAGTCCTGGGTGTTCATTGGAAGGACTGATGCTAAAGCTGAAACTCCAATACTCTGGCCACCTCACGTGAAGAGTTGACTCGTTGGAAAAGACTTTGATACTGGGAGGGATTGGGAGCAGGAGGAGAAGGGGATGACAGAGGATGAGATGGCTGGATGGCATCACGGACTTGATGGACATGAGTCTGAGTGAACTCCAGGAGTTGGTGATGGACAGGGAGGCCTGGCGTGCTGCTATACATGGGGTGGCAAACAGTCAGACACGACCGAGCAACTGAACTGAACTGAATCATTGTTAGATTCTTTTCCCATCTAGATAAAAGTCATTCTTGCCTCTTCATACTTGAGGCCCTCAAGAGTTTCTGTTGAGCCACATGGTGATCAATTGCCATGCTCTCTTTAATACAACTGTACTTCTTTGAATTAGTTTTATAATTTTGATTGTTCCTTATGGATGGGATATTGCCTTCTATTAACATAAGTATACCTAGGTGTCACTCTTGCTGTCAATTATGGGACATTGAAATCAGCTTTTATTCATGCTGGGCTAATGCAGGGTAAAAATAAAGATTACTGAGACCTTAATGAGATCATGGCTCTAGTGTTCTGAAACAATTCTTTATTCTATAAGCAACTTAGACATGGCCTAAAGTGTCCTAAATGCTCAGTAGAGCAAAATGAGCTATGTTTCCTCTGAGTTGTTTATTTGATTCATTCTTTCTCCCTCTCTGTGGTTCAGTGTATTCTTCTTTCTTTCATAGGAACTTCTTCTCTTTCCTAACTCCAATCATAAATCTCTGCCCCTCACTTTAAGGGTAGGCTCATGACCCAAACCGGGCCAATGATAGAAACTACACTGTCTACAAGATTTGATGGACAGGGAGGCCCGGTGTGCTGCGATTCATGGGGTCACAGAGAGTTGGACACGACTGAGCAACTGAACTGAACTGAACTGAAGCAGGTGGTTCAGCTGGACTTATCACAGAAGAAAGTAAATGAAGGGAAACTATTTATCTCAGCATGCACAAAGATGCTAGCAGAGAGTCACTGGCTTTGTGTTTCCTCCTGTGAGGAAGAAGTGGGTCTCAGGTTGGAGGGGAAAAAACCAGCACACCCAGAAAGTGGCAATGAAAGGCCTAGGGATAGGGAGCCTTGGCCCATTACAGGCTCTGGTCCTAGCTTGAGGCCTAGCTTTGCTCATGATTTTCCTGAAGTTTCGTTAGGAAAGCTGCCTTATATAGGATATCTGTTTCTTCCAATCAAGAGTGCTGATCCCTTAGCATCTTCTGAAAATAAAAGTATTTAAATGCTTTAGTATTATTGATATGGTTTTGGTGCTGAACAGAGTGACTTACTCAGATATAGTCTCTGTATTTTAGGGTTTGCATTTTAAGAACTGTATTTCTGGCACTCTTTCTTTAGAACTGCTAAGTTCAAGGAATCTTTAATGTCCACTTTTTGAGCATACAGTCAAAGATTAGTTTAATAGTTGACAGTCGTACATCTTTCCAAGAGGTTCAGACCTACTTCAGTTAAGCGCTAAGTTACTTTCAGACATTGGTGTGTGCAGAGCTTTTGCTGTCAAGGTTAAACTGTTCCCTTCTCTAAGAGGTAAGAAAATTGATGCATGAAAAGTTTCAGTGTAACAGCTATCCTTTTAGGCCCCCATGCATTGGGAATTTGGTTATCTTTTCACTCCATAGACAATTGACCCATTCTTTGCACTAGATAATCTGGCTTTGTTCAAGCACACTGCTGTTTGTGTTTTTAATTCCAAATCTTACCTCATTATGAACAATTTTTTACCCTTTGCTCTGGGGAAATGCTAATGCTGCTTGTTTATATAGAAAGTAAAGTGAAGCAGTCAGTGTTACCATTTTGGCTTACTTTCACAGGCCAAAAAGGGTAGGTCTGTATTCATTTGTTGAAGTTTCTTTCATTTTCTCCTTTTCATGTTGGATGTGCCTTTAAACATAAGCTAGTAGTTCAGCCAGTTTGCTTCATGCATTGATTACTAACCACCATCAGTAATGTCTCCAATGAGTCTTTTGTTCCTTTTATTTGTCTCTACTTTCCTTGTTCTGTAGCCTATAGTGAGCAACCATATTTTAAGTGGATATCTGGAATAACAATGAAGTTCACCACTGTGTTTCCTGGGCTTAAATCCAGATTTATCTGATGTGCTGAGACACTGGGACAGACTGTTAGCACTTGGAGGGCCTGTCAAGTACCCATCAGTGATGGGAGGAGTTAGGTAGACTCACACTGTCATATTACCACATGTGTCCCTGACGCTTTCAAAAACACTACCACTGGGCCACCAGGAGCAGCCACAGAGAGTCAACTGTTGTTTTGTTTTGTAATGAGTCATTTTATGTGCTTTCAATGAGCCGAAACATTTTCTTTTCCCCATGGAGTTTTTTCCTTTGAGTTACGCTGTTAACTTATGTTGCAGAATTTTATAAAAACAGTCCAGTGATATTCATCTTTGCATCTCTTATAAAGTGGTTGAAGATGCTATTTTTATGCTTCACAGTGACTTCTTGATGAGAATCTGAGGAAAATTGCTTTTGGGACTCACTATTCACGAAATCTGTGCTCTGTCGAAGCAGTTGTTTTATTTACACTAAGTAGACGGTATGAATTGTGTTACCTTCTTTGGACGAACTACAAAGCATAAAACAGGATCTGCTACTCATCTCTGGACAATGTGGGACTGGTTGGCACTGCGATAGTCTTTCCCCTGCCTGTCTTTTCTTTCCCTTGCTTTACACTACACATCATTTTTTCTTTATTTTAAGCAATTTTTTATCTTATGGTTTTGTATGCCTTTTAATAATTTTTTTAAATAAGAAAGCAAGGCATAAATAGAATGGTGTAGGCATTTCTTATAGTGATACCTGAAAGTGAAAGCATTAGTGACTCAGTAGTGTCCAACTCTTTGCGACTCCATGGACTGTAGCCCAACAGGCTCCTCTGTCCATGGAATTCTCCAGTTAAGAGACAGTAGTCATTCCCTTTTCCAGCGATCTTCCCAACCCAGTAGTCAAACCCAAGTCTCCCACATTGCAGGCAGATTCTTTACCATCTGAGCCACCAGGGAAGCCCTATAGTGATGCCTAATCTTGCCCCAGCTCATATAGTGATACAGTCTTCTGATAGAGGTAGCCTAAAGCAATAAGCAGCAAAACTCTGTACACAGCCAAAGTAGACATCTCTAAATGCCTCTATTAAAAATCCCACGCCCATGGCTTCAAGTGATTCCTTTAGCTCTTATTTCAGAGCCTAATCTTTTATTTTATTTTATTTTATTTTTTTTAATTTTTATTTTTTTAGTTTGTTTTGCTTTACAATACTGTACTCATTTTGCCATACATTGACGTAAATCAGTCATAAGTGTACCTGAGTTCCCAATCCGGACCCCCTCCCTTCCCCCTCCCTCCCCACACCATCCCTCCAGATCATCCCCACTCATCAGTCCCAAGCCTTCTGCATCGAACCTAGACCGGCAATCCGTTTCCCCTTAACATTACAACTTCTTTAAAGAACCTTTAGTGTGTGATTTCTAAACTCACAGTAGATATAAAATGAGACAATTAGAAAGAGGGAGAAAAAGTGCTCTGAAGGAACAGGGAGAAAATAGAGGCACTGGTAGCAATGGCAGGGAGAGAAAAACAAGAAATAGGTGAAAGAGATAAACGGTGTAAGTAAAACCACATATTTCAACAGGTCTTTTTATATCTATTCTGCATAAATGTATACCACGTCTACTATGTACCTATATAACAGATTATATATTAGACCAGAATAAATTATATATTCACTTATATACATAGATTTATACAATATGATATATGATATATTACATTTTTGATATAAATGTATAATACTCATGATCTAATATAATGATGACTAATTTAATTATCTGGAATTTTTGGCTGTCCAAAATTCTCATATTTCAAAGACTAAGTAATTGAATTTTATATTATATGAATTATTGTGTGTGTTAGTCACTCAGTTATGTCCTATTCCTTGTAAGCCTATGGACTGTAGTTTGCCAGGCTCCTTTCTTCAGGAATTCTCCAGACAAGAATACTAGACTGGGTAGCCATTCCCTTCTCCAGGGAATCTTCCCGACCCAGGGATTAACCCTGGTCTGCTGCATTGCAAGCAGATTCTTTACCATCTGAACCACCAGTTCAGTTCAATCGCTCAGTTGTGTCTGACTCTTTGCGACCCCATGAATTGCAGCACGCCAGGCCTCCCTGTCCATCATCAACTCCTGGAGTTCACTCAGACTCGCGTCCATTGAGTCAGTGATGCCATCCAGCCATCTCATCCTCAGTCGTCCCCTTCTCCTCCTGCCCCCAGTCCCTCCCAGCATCAAAGTCTTTTCCAGAGTCAGCTCTTCGCATGAGGTGGCCAAAGTACTGGAGCTTCAGCTTTAGCATCATTCCTTCCAGGGAAGCCCATATAAGCATTATTATCCTACCTTTAAACTTCTAATTCATGAGAATTATGAAATACATTGAAGAGCCACACATGGAAGTGTTTAATCTCTGAAGCTCACATGGCAAAGTTGATTAAGTAGATTAGAAATTACATGGATAGAGGCTTAATATCTTCTAGTTTCACTAGAAAAGTGTTGATTAATAGTATGCAAATGATGGGATAGATCTGTTTCTGGGGCGCAGTTCGATCCCTGGGTCAGAAAGATATACTGGAGAAGGAAATGGCAACCCACTCCAATATTCTTGCTTGGAAAAATCCCATATTCAGAGAAGCCTGGCGGGCTACAGTCTATGGGTTCACAAAAGAGTTGGACACAACTCATCGACTAAATAACAACAAAAAATACTTTGAAAGGCTTCCTGATCTCACACTTGTCCCCATCCAGTTCCCGTGACCCACATTATTAAGATACTATTATTATTAGTTCCTTGCATGTCCTTCCAGAATTTCTATTTATATATGCAAACAAAAATGAATATATACACGTAGGCTCTCACTTTTTACAAAAAATATAGTATTAAACACACTGTTCTAATCCTTGCTTTTTCTCTAAACAATATACTATTTCAGTCAGTATGGAGAGTTTATGCAGTTTTTAAAAAATGACTGTGTAGGTGTGCTATAATGACTGCATAGGTATATCCATTGACTAGATATACTGTAATTTATTTGACCAGTCCCCTATTGAAAAATAGTAAAGCTATCTCCCAATCCTTTGCTGATAATGCTTCAGTTAATACAGTTATGCATACATTATTTTGCACATATTCAAGTACTTATATCTGTTGTATAAACCCCAAAGTGGAATTGCTCTGTCAAAAATTACATGTATTTGTAACTTTGACAGATACTATTTGCCTTCCATGAGGATAGTAAAACATTATACCCCACAGCTCCATGGCTGGCATATGTCATGAAACTTTTTTTTGCCAGTCTAAAAGGTTAAAAATGGTATTTCAGGGTAATGTAATTTGCATTTCTCTTTTTATAATGAAGTTGACATCTGTCAGAGTCATTTGGCAGAGAATTATCTGTTTATACTTTTGGATCTTTTTGTTTATTGTTGCTAATCTTTCCCTTATTGTTTTCTAAAACTTCCTATATATTAGAAAGATTAACCATTTATCTGTATTATGGTTACAGATGTTTCCTCTCAATTTGTCATATACCTTTTAATTTTGTTTCTCACTTTTTGCCAAATGGACATTTTTTTCTTTATGTAGTAGGCTGTTAGTATTTTATGGATTTTGGGTTTTCAGAAACAGAAAGGCTGTATTCACTCTAAGGTTGTAAAGGAATTCTGTCTTATTTTATATTACTTTTATGATTTTATTTGTATTTAAATTTATGTTCTATTTGGAATTTGTTATTCTGGAATGCAAAATGAGAAATGTATTCAATTTCACTTTTTAATATATCTATACTATTTATGGAAATATTCCCTCTTTCCCTCATGATTGGATTAATCCTCTTTACTTGAAGGGCTGGTGACTGAGCTGAGATGCTGGCATCCCACCTCTCCAGGGGTGAAATCATAACCTTTTGGCTGGGAGTGATGTTAAAAATGAGCACCCATCCTCTCGGCCTCAAGAAAGAGGAGACATTCTGTAATATGTAGCTGGGGAAGGAATGGGAACCATTTCTGGCTGAAATGTCTTAGATTCCCAGTGCTCTTATAGACATTTAGGAGTTTTCTTGAATAAATGCTTATGGATTTGCAGTATGCCTTTAGGTCAATTTCCAGAGATTTTAAATGTTTGTGTTTTGTAATTTTTTACCAGTTAAATGGTTGTTACACTGGGGAGAGACATGTATGCCAAGTTTGTCACAGTTATTCTGGAAATCTGAACAAATTCTTCAGTGTGTCAGCAAACTGAAACTTCAGCAGTTTTAGTGATTTGTTTGTATGTGTATAACATTTGTTTATATTTATATGTATATATATATATCACATGTGGTATATATTATTTTTATACTTATTAATATAATAGTTATATTTGTTTCTTCATTTGCCTTATGATAGATTTTATGTATTTATAAGTTTTCATAAGTTTCTCACTATGTGGTCTAATTTATCGGTTTATGAACAGTTTTTCTTTTAGCTCAGTTTGGATAATTGCTTGGTGGTTACCTTTCAAATGATAGTTTTGTGTAATATTTTTGGTCATCCCTTAATTTACATGGTATTTGTTGCTTCCTCGCTTGCTCAGTGTTAAAATTAGGTGCTTTCACTTTCTGCTTCTTTCTCCCTTCTCCTCACCCCTGGATTTAATCAGTAGCATTATCAGTGTTTCAGTATTTGCTATTTTACTCTTAAACTTGCTTATATTTCTAAAATTTCATTTTTATTGCTTTAAATGATATACCCTGGCTTCCAGGTAATATTAAAGAGAAGGTGAATGAGGTCAGTCTCCTCAAGTCTGCTCCCTGTGTCTGTGTGCATTGTGTCTACACAGCTCAAGGGGTTGCTGTTCAGGTCAGAGTCCAAGTGAATAATGGCCCTCAGAATTGTGCACCGTAAAGAAAAAGTGAAATATGGTGACTTAAGGAAGAGAAAATTTGTTCTGGACGTTATCAGGAAAGATTTCCCAGAAGAGGTATTGTTTGAAGGTTACATAATGTGTGCTGATTTCAAGGGAGTAAATGACTTATTCTTAAGAAAGATTAAAGAGACTTACGGCCCTTCAACAATATGCAGAATAGATAAAATGCAGTAATCTTATGGAAGATCATCTTCCACACAGTGTGAATGAAGAAGTAATAAGTAATAGTGAAACTCTAGTTTCTGTGTTTAATAGAATATTATCAATGTAGTATTTTCACTAGTTTTCAGTATTGCAAGGGGAGTATTCATATGTACTGCACCTTATATTTGTTTATTTACAGACTCAATAGTTGTGACTCACAAGCTTAGTTCCCTGACCAGGGATCAAACCCATGACCCCTGCACTGGAAGGTTGATTCTTAACCACTGGACCTCTAGGGAAGTCCCTACAGTACCTTCTTAAAAATGGCAATCAAAGAATGCTCTCAATGATTATGTTAAAATTGATTTAATGATTACCATTCAACTTAAATGCTAATGTCAGGAAGAAGCTGCAAATATAGCAAGAGTTTCTACTACTAACAAAAATGCTTCAGAGTCACACCTGGTCATACTTTTAAATGACAGGCACACGTACACAAAGGGAATTTCAAATAAAAGAGGTTTGCTAATGCTCTTTTATTTAAAATAAATGATATGAGTCTGGATTAATGATTTGCATGGTGATCACTCTACTTGTGTTGAGAGCCAATTAGGATTCTATTGGCATTTTCCTTGTACCAACCAGTGTTTCACAATGTAGGAAGCACAAGGACTGGAGAGGTCACATTCTGATGTCCTGAAACTTTGAGTGATTTCAAAGTACAGAAGTCCCATGAAGAAAGATCATTACCTGCTGTGTCCCTTGTCTTCAAAAGTTGTAATCAGATTATCAGCTGTAAGAATATTTTCCCCTTTGGTTACCAAACAATGAAGCTTTTATAATAGCAGGTCAGCCTAGAATAGCATCAGCCAACATTAATAAGTCAAGGCACCATTGAGGCAAGAGAATTGGCAGGACTGCTGATCTTGTTTATTCTCCATGTTAGTTTTTTTTTTCTTTCTTTCTTCTAGGTTCATTTCCAGACAGTCTCTTTCATTTCTTGTGTGTTCATCTTTGTAGTATAAAATGCCTTCGTGGTAGCAGAAAGTAATTAGCACATAGAGCTTGGAATCTCAACTTTTAAATTTTATTAATGAGCCGATGTGAGTTCCCCTTTATCTTTTAACTGACCCCAGGAGCATTAATGAAAAGTATATAAATATGAATACAGGTGTAGTAATAAAGGAGAATTATCAGTCACCCTTAATTTAATTGGTGTCACCTTAGCCTTTAGTAGGGTAATAGGGTAGTATTGCCACCCCAAATCATTCAAGACTACATTGCTCACTAATTAACTCACTTAAAAAAATTAAATGACCTTTCAAAAATGAGTAAAACAGGATCTGTTAGGAACCATTAAAATATATATTTGTGAAATAGCATTGGTAGAATATTTAATCATAGAGTCTCAGAGTTTTGAGAGACCTTAGTGATTCATTTCCTCCAAGCTCTACACATGAATCTCCTGAAATACCCTCTTGGTACAGACTTTCTGAGACTCTAGTAACTGGAAGTAATTTCACTGTGTCTGACATGCCAAAATCTTTTATTTAATTTCATTAATTCTTAGATTCTTTGTATGAAAAATACCCTGTAGAAATAGTATAATGACTGGGAACAATATTTCACTCTTTTGGATAAAGGTGCAATTTATTCAACCCAGTCAACTTGAGGCATGTGCATTTAAACTCTGTTACGACTACTTTTGGCACATAGAGAAACACAAAGCATTGTTGTACTGCCTTTGAAGAGTTGTAATCTGGGATCTAGGAAGAAACATACAAAGAACAACTTCATATAAAGTTGAATATGACATCATCCAAATTAAACACATTTGCTAAGAATTATGAGTAACCATGCACAATTAACAAAAATAGACATAACTTCAAATCAAGCCAGTGGGCATGGCATCCCTTATTCCTTAGGAAAATTTTCCACATTAAAGAAGCTTTCAAAATGACAGTTTTACATAGGAAATCCACAGGTCATTTTTATTTAGGTGACATACCAAGCAGTTCACTGCTTTTGTTGTATATGTTAGTTGAAATGCTTTAACAATGCTTGTGATTTTGGTTGTTATCTGCTGTACCAGAAATGGATTCAAGCTAGGGTTTTTGGCTTTTTCACTTTAATGAGCATGAAGCAAAAATTTACTAGCATTCAGTGCCTCCCCCAAGTGCTAATCCAAAGCAGGTTTTCCCATTAAAAAAAAGTGTCTCCTTCACCCTTCTCTGATGGTACATCTCCAAGTGAGGAGGGAGTGTGTTTAAGGGTACGTGATGATGAGTTAACAATGGCCACAACTGATTTTTCTTAAGACAGTTTGTCTTCTGAGCATTCTTCTAACATATCCTTGAGATTTCAGTAACCATTTCAGTAGATTTGATGGTATACATTATAGCCGATAATTCACGATTGGACCCAACTGGTCTCGAGTGGCCTCATCCTGCAGTACCTTGAAGCGGGATTTCAGCTCCTGGCCAGAGGTGAAGTGAGGCTAAGGCAGTAAGGGTGTTCAGTCCTGGCCACTACACCACAGGAGATCAGTGGCAGTGACAAGACCCTGGCCTGTCAATTTTTAGAGGTGAGTTTCCACATGGAGATGAAGAGTAGTGAGACAAATGTTTATTAGGAGGAAAAAGACTATAGTACATGTGGATAGATACATGGGTGGACTCAGAGAGAGTCATGTCCTCATGGCAATTTTAATTACTTTTGGGGGCATTTCTTCTCGGTTTCCTCTTGCCAGTTACTTGGCTTTGCCTGGTTCTGAGTCTATATTTGATATATCTCACAACCACTTACTAGTTCTTGTTTTTCTATATAAACTGTGTACTGTAGCAACTAATAATAATTGGTATAATCACTTATATTTGTTTACCTATTACTATTTGCTAGGAACTGTTAAGAACTTCATATTCATTTATTTCAACTTTGCCACCACACTATAAGAATTCTTATTCCCACTCTACAAAACAGAAACAGAGTCAAAGAGGGGTAAATTTCCTGATATAAGGCAGAAGGGCACTTCAGACTCTGATCTGTTAGACTTCAGAGCCGACACTGGCAGTGGAATTTGCTCACCTGGAACGTGTTTCCAGGAACAATTTCTTGGAACACAGCTAGTAATTTTCCATTTCTATGGATTTGTTTTACATGTTGTTCCCTCCCTGGTGAATGCTCTGTACTGCCCATTTAACTTTTTATCTTCAAATGCTTACTCTTGTGCTTGTCCTACTTTGGTGAGGTCAGTAAGAGATATTCTAGAATTACTAAAATGCAACTGTGCTATGAAGTAGTAGTATGAACCTAGAAAGCATATTAAAAAGCAGAGACATTACCTTGCTGACAAAGGTCCGTCTAGTCAAAACTGGTTTTTCCAGTAGTCAGGCATGGATGTGAAAGTTGGACTAGAAAGAAAGCTGAGCGCCAAAGAACTGATGCTTTTGACTGTGGTTTGGAGAAGAGTCCCTTGAGAGTCCCTTGGATTGCAAGAAGATCAAACTAGTCAATCCTAAAGGAAATCAGTCCTGAATATTCATTGGAAGGACTGATGCTGAAGCTGAAGCTCCAATACTTTGGTCATCTGATGTGAAGAACTGACTCACGGGAAAAGACCCTGATGCTGGGAAAGACTGAAGGCAGGAGGAGAAGGGGATGACAGAAGAGGAGATGGTTCGATGGCATCACCGACTCAATAGACATGAGTTTGAGCAAGTTCTTGGAGTTGGTGATGGACAGGGAAGCCTGGTGTGCTATAGTCCATGGGGTTGCAGAGTCAGACATGACTAAGAGGCTGAACTGAGCTGATGAACTATTAATAAGTGTAAAAGTCTAGTACCCTCTTTCTCATTTTTAACACAGTCTTAAAACTTGAATTTTTCTATTGAAAGAATAAAGGATTATCCCAGAAATATATACATTATTAAAATTTTTATGTTATTTTGGAGTACAGCTGATAAATATACTAGAGTATATTAATATTTTATATTGGAGTATAGCTGCAGCCTGGTCCATGGGGCTGTGAAGAGTCAGACAGACTTGGCAACTGAACAGCAACAATATAACTGATCAATAATATTATGAAAGTTTCCTGGAGAGCAAAGGGACTCAGCCATACCTGTATATGTATCCATTCTCCCCCAAACTCCCTACCCATCCAGCAGAATTATATTTGTAAAGAATCTTTGAAACATGCCTCCATGTTTCTCTGACAGCTTTGAGAATCTGCAACCTACAAATGCTCTTTCCTTTTTGTCTTATGAGCTTCTTTCTATCCAGATAGCATGGTGGGATGTGTCAGATGAAAGGGACAATAGTAATAATAGGTACCCGTATTGGAATTTTGATTTAAGTTGCTATGGAAAATAGTCTGGACATTGGTTAGGGAACAGGAACATTTTTCTTTCCTTTATTGGATAGCTCTTTTTTTAACTTATAACTTGCTTTTGTGGAATTGATGGAGATGGTCCACTGAAATCTCTTTTTTCTTTAATCTATAATATTTTTGGTCTGACATTTATTGACTGAATATATTAGGTTATATCTGATAGGTCAATCTTTCATACGCCACTTAGAGTCAGAGATAAAGGTGCTTTTAAGGAAGTCCTGCAGCTATTCTCTTTGTACCAATATAGACTGTATTGAGGATGGAGACACGTCTCCCATGTGACATTGTAGGGCATATCAGCCAGCAAATCCCGGATTGATAAATTAATTGGCTTTACCAAAGTATTGTGATCGATGCAAAGAAATAGAGGAAAACAACAGAATGGGAAAGACTAGAGATCTCTTCAAGAAAATTAGAGATACCAAGGGAACATTTCATGCAAAGATGGGCTCAATAAAGGACAAAAATGGTATGGACTTAACAGAAGCAGAAGATATTAAGAAGAGGTGGCAAGAATACACAGAACTATACAAAAAAGATAATCACAATGGTATCATCACTCACCTAGAGTCAGACACCCTGGAATGTGAAGTCAGGTGGGCCTTAGAAAGCATCACTATGAACAAATCTAGTGGAGGTGATGGAATTCCAGTTGAGCTATTTCAAATCCTGAAAGACGATGCTGTGAAAGTGCTGCAGTCAATATGTCAGCAAATTTGGAAAACTCAGCAATGGCCACAGGATTGGAAAAGGTCAGTTTTTATTCCAATCCCAAAGAAAGGCAATGCCAAAGAATGCTCAGACTACCACACAATTGTACTTATCTCACCCACTAGTAAAGTAATGCTCAAAATTCTCCAAGTCAGGCTTCAGTGATACATGATCTGTGAACTTCCAGATGTTCAAGCTGGATTTAGAAAAGGCAGAGGAACCAGAGATCAAATTGCCAACATCTGTTGGATCATTGGAAAGGTAAGAGAGTTCCAGAAAGACATCTCAGTTCAGTTCAGTCGCTCAGTCATGTCCGACTCTTCGCGACCTCATGAATCGCAGCACACCAGGCCTCCCTGTCCATCACCAGCTCCCGGAGTTCACTCAGACTCATGTCCGTCTAGTCAGTGATGCCATCCAGCCATCTCATCCTCTGTTTTCCCCTTCTTCTCCTGCCCCCAATCCCTCCCAGAATCAGAGTCTTTTCCAGTGAGTCAACTCTTTGCATGAGGTGGCCAAAGTATTGGAGTTTCAGCTTTAGCATCATTCCTTCCAAAGAACACGCAGGGCTGATCTCCTTCAGAATGGACTGGTTGGATCTCCTTGCAGTCCAAGGGANGTGTTGGAGAAGACTCTTGAGAGTCCCTTGGATTGCAAGGAGATCCAAACAGTCCATCCTAAAGGAAATTAGTCCTGAATATTCACTGAAAGGACTTATGTTGAAGCTGAAACTCCAATACTTTGACCACTTGATACAAAGAACTGACTCTGAAAAGACCCTGATGCTGGGAAAGATTGAAGGCGGGAGGAGAAGGGGATAACAGGATGAGATGGTTGGATGGCATCACCTACTCAATGGACATGAGTCTGAGTAAACTCCAGGAGTTGGAGACAGACAGGGAGACCTGGTGTGCTGCAGTCCATGGGGTCACAAAGAGTTGCACATGATTGAATCACTGAGCTGACTGATCAAAGTATTGAGTTGGACTGAAAGTCAGTAGACCTGCTTAAGCTCTTTGTCTATTATCTGCTAGCTGAAGACCTTAAGGGAGGCTACAGCAGCCTTACTTCCTCACCTGTCAAAACAGTGAGCTAAACATGATGTTCTAATTGAAGCCATCTTCCAGAAATTAAGTTCTAGAATTGCATGAGATCTCCTATTCTACCTGCCAGCTTCTTTCTCTGTGTAAAATGGTTCTGGATGGTCATTCTGATTTCTTACTGCACTGAAGGGTCTACCTAGCTGATCAGAGATATTTAATCTGCTGCTTGTGCAGTTAATGGGAAGATTCTTGATCACCATAGTCACTGTGCCCCTGGGGCTGAGTGGCATCACAATATGCCACTTTCAAGTATGCCATTTTGACATGTGGATCATTGAGCTGAAGGCAATTGANAAGGGTCTACCTAGCTGATCAGAGATATTTAATCTGCTGCTTGTGCAGTTAATGGGAAGATTCTTGATCACCATAGTCACTGTGCCCCTGGGGCTGAGTGGCATCACAATATGCCACTTTCAAGTATGCCATTTTGACATGTGGATCATTGAGCTGAAGGCAATTGAGAATCAACCGATTCAGAAAGAAGCCTTCTCGGAACATCCCTTATTTGACTAAATGCAGGAAAGTCTGAGAAATGAGAACGGCCATAAATCTCCTCTCTATGGGAATTCTATGGTCAGGAAGAAGATGGCGAGTCGGCACCAACAGTCTGCACAAAACCAGCCTTATTAAAGTAGCCATGTAGTCCATTAGTTTTCACATATTTTTCTTTCCACAATTGGCTGTTCCTAGAAGCCCAGCCCCTCCTTCCCTTTTTTCTAGGCACATCTCCATAATTTATTGTCCTCTGTTAAAATGGCATATAAGCTACTGAGTCTAACCATTCCTTGGAGGTTTTATTTCTTTTCTGTGTAGGCCCTGTGGATGTAAAGTTAAAAACATCATTTAAAATTTCCTTTTTCTCCTGTTTATCTGTCTTGTATCAATTTAATTCATAGGTCCCAGATACAGAATAGAAGAGGGCAGAGAAAAACTTTTTTCCTATCTACAAAATGCTGAGGATGAAAATATTCCCATTTGGTTTACAGTAATGAGGGCTTTGATTCTTTTCTTGCTCTCTCCTTCATGCCTACAGTTTGAGGATTCTGTAACTCTAGAAAGCTCCCAAGCTTATTAGCACTCCGACACAGCTAGCCCTAGACTGCAGCCAGCTNACAAAATGCTGAGGATGAAAATATTCCCATTTGGTTTACAGTAATGAGGGCTTTGATTCTTTTCTTGCTCTCTCCTTCATGCCTACAGTTTGAGGATTCTGTAACTCTAGAAAGCTCCCAAGCTTATTAGCACTCTGACACAGCTAGCCCTAGACTGCAGCCAGCTCTTTAAAATTTGAAAACTTACAAGTGACTCATACTGTCATAAAGTAGGCAAGGTAGAAATTATACTGTCTCCTAGCATGGGTGTATATAGCATGGCACGGCTTTTTGCCAGTTTCACATCACATCTGTCTCCTGGTTTAATATTTTATATACAGAGTCACACAGTCAATTCTAGACTCATTAAAAACCAGCTTGTTTCTATATTACTAAATGATTCATAAGGAGCCAAATTCTTCTAAGTCACTGTGGGACAATACCGTAAACTTCCCAAAGACACAAAATTATCACTCTTACAATAGAAAAACATTTGGCTAGGAGTCACAAAACCTACATTTTAACTCAAGGTCTGGTACTAATTTGCAGTGTGACCTTAGGCAGATCATTTCAAGTCTCTGAGCCACAACGTCCTGAGCTTCAAAGCCACAACTTTGAACTAGATGGCTTCTTTGGCCTTCCCTGAATATAAAGTTTGCTCTGTGCTCTAAGGCCATGATTTAGTTTATTACTCCAGGAGTAACATATTTTCAGGCAGTAACTTGGAATAAAATTCAATTTTTATAGAATCTCCAGATAATTGGAGGAGAGAATTTTATTTCAGTGTTGTCGCTCATGGATGGCAGTATGTCCCAGGTCCCATCCCAGTTCTTGAAGCACTAAAAAATATGAGAGCCAGGAACAAAGACAGTGGTTCTCTCTCAGACTAGGTATCAATTTTAAGAACCAAAGGAGATTTTCAAGCATTTTTGCAACCGAGCCAAGATACCTGTGAAGGTAGAAGTACAGTTTATGTAAAAAACAAAAAACAAAAAAACTATTCATTTGTATCTGACTACAAATATAGAAACATCTGAAGGTTCAATTTCAGCCCATTCTTCAGTATGTGATGTATTCTGGGGTTTCTAGTCTCTCCTTCTCAATTTAGAAAGAGGATCAGCCTTATTTTAACTCAATATGAAAGAGACTCTGGGAAGTCACATGTCATTGATCAGATTCCTGAGAGCTTTGTAATGCAAATCATACTGCTCCTTTCTTCTTACCAACAACTTAATTTGGGACAGGATTGATTGACCAAAATGTTTGCTAATCAGTTTGAAACAAGACTCGGCCGGGGGCCAATGGAGGCTTGCCAGAACCTCCCTTCGAAAGATGAGGTCGACAGCTGGTCTCATTTTGGAAATGCTTTTGCCCATTATCTTATCATTTGGTCCATTTTATATGGTCCACATCTCAAATTACAATAGTAGTTTTGAAGGCAGTCCAGAGAAAAGGGGTTAGGGGAAGACATCACATGAAATTTAGAGATACTGATTTAACGATACTTTGAAAATTAGGCTACCCTGCTGTAGATTAAATAGCCTTCAATGCTGCCTGTGTTTTTTTTTTTTTTTTTAATAGAGTTGTTAGGTATACTGATGTACATGCTTGCTAAATCATTTCAGTTGTGTCTTTCTCTTGCGACCTCATGGACTATAGCCCACCAGGCTCCTTCTTCCATGGGATTCTCCAGGCAAGAATACTGGGGTGGGTTGCCATGCCCTCCTCCAGAAGATCTTCCAGACCCAGGGATCGAACTGCCATCTCTTATGTCTCCTGTATTGGCAGGTGGGTGGTTTGGGGTCGCAGAGTCGGACACGACTGAGTGACTAGCACTTTCACTTTTCCTTAGGTGTATTGCCAGTTACTGCTGGACTCTAGTCTTCGGATGTAGCTAATGTGACAATATGTGCAGATGAAGTAGGGAGAACAACATTCTGACCATCAGAACATGTGGATTATTTGTGTCACTCTCCAAAATTTCAAAATAAAACTGGTTAAATGCACTCAAACCAAGATATTATGAAGTCACTAAGACTGCAGAATCATAGGATCCTCTGAGAGCAGCCCTCCATTGACTCATAGGAAGAATGTGTGTAGCCACATTAGGTGATAGAATTTCAGGTACTTCTAGCTTAAGAACTAGTGAGTTAGATCAGACAACATTGGATCCATGCAAAGAGCCTTTGAGAATAGTCAAAAGTATCATTGTGAGGTATCATTATACATGACGCTTACAAAAGACAGGAAGAATGGCCTTAAATACACTAAAATATGAAAGCTTTTTCACGCCAAAAATATTTTGCAACTTATAAACCATAGGATGTAGTTATAGCATTACATGATTAGTGACATAAATTTTAAAATTGCAAAAATTAATATTTAGTCATACAACAAAATAATATTTCATTAACATATCATAATTGATCTAAAGATTTTTCTGGCTCACTTTTCTGAAAATTCACTTATAATAGATGATCAAAATTTATTCTTTTGTAAACTTCTATTTTCAATCTATGTAATTTAGAACAACTTCAGGAGAAAATAAGACTGCAAAAAACTTTTTTTTTTTTAAACTTTTCAAGTCCTTCAGCTTTACTCCAGAAAACACAGAATGAAAATGGAGAATCTTGTTCATTCCCTTCCCATTGCAAAAACTTTTGATAAAGTTTTTAATTTTGTGGAGGATCTTTCTGATAATGAAATTGTTATTGGAAAATTTGAGAGTTTTTATAGTATAGGCTGTGACAAGATTGGCATACTTTTTCTTAAAAACCTGTTATGGTATTATCTTTGTTGATGTGGTCATTAATTATATATAGATTAAATGTACACTGCTGATAAATTATATCATATACAAGAAGAGAATCCATAGAAACGTGAGAAGTTTATTATATGATTTGTAATATCCTGAACTATCAAAACATCTCTTATCTACTATCAGAAGCAAACAATGAGCCATATTTTGTGCACATAGGTACAGATATAAGTGAAGAAGCAGAGCAATCAATAATTTCTAGAAAAAATTTGTAAGGCTATTTATAAATATTTTTTCATCTTTTGTGGTAGGCATCTTATGCCATGGTCCTAATGATCCTTTCTTCCTAGTACTTTTCCCTTGTATAATAAGTATGTTATGCTTCTGGTAAATTATTTTGATTATAAATTTTAGTACTTCTAGAGCTGATGATTCATGCAAGGCAATTTTTCTAAAAAGATTTCACTCTTCACTCTTCATAAAATCATTTTCAAGTAAGGTTGAATGCAATTTTGGTTGTAAATTTACACAATGGTCTTTTAATATTTCCTCCAATATTGCCTGTAACTCATGGAAGTTATACAAGTGAAAGTGGTGTCATGATTTGTACATATTTCAAAATGATTATTTACATATTCTCTTGCTATGTTTTTGATTACAAGAAAGAACTGGCTTCTTTATTAATAATAAGTTCATCTGGAGTTTAACATGGTAATAGTATTCCTTTCTGCTGAATGTGATGATTTTTAATTTAATTTCTATTTCTAAGCCTGTGGCTATTTGCTTTGTAGTGTAGCAGATTTTGAAACTGGAGATTCTAAACTTTTTGAAGAATTCTACTGACTCCCTGATATGTTTTACTGTGATATCCCTGTGCTTGTTTTTGTCTGATAACAATTTAACTGGTAAGATTTGCTGCCCGAGAGAAAGCAGTTCCTGCCCTAGTGCCCAGTCCAGAGTTAATACTTGTGCGGATGCTGTAAGCCAGGCTCCAGGGACAGGGGCAAGTGGCTTCCCATCGCAGTCCCGGGAGCTGCTTCCCCGCCATTCAGAGCCCTGCTTTCTCCAGAGGCCCCTGACACTTTCGCTGCTGCCTCTGCGGTTGCAGCAGCCGATCTGGGCTGACTGCCTAGGACTGTGGCGCCAGGAGTGCCCCGAGGTGTGCTTCTCTACTCCCAGGCTTGACCCCCTGCATGTGCACAGACTACCGCTGGGCCACAACCACTTGCATGCGCTGCTGCCTGATGCATCTTCCCTGCCCATGCAGGTGCTCCCTTGTTCCGCTGGACTTCAGAGAACACTGGACTTCAGAGATTTCAAAGAGGACATTTTTAAGAATTTCAAGATAGAGATAACAATGCATTAAACCTTCCGAGTACAGGGCCCTGTGTGACTGTCCAGGTCAGATGCCAATGAAGCTGGCCCCGTCACTAGCTCCAAGGGCGCTCTGACATCCTGCTACTTCCCCTCACTCCTTCAAGGAGAATGAGTCTCCTTTTTCGAAACCCTCTAACATTTCCTCTCCCATTCTCATTCTTATTTGTTGACTTTGGCTGTATTTCTTTGACCCCCTTCCCTCCCCATAAAATAGAAGTAATAAGATGAGAGCTTCTGTAAACGTCTATAAACTGTTACTCCCTCATCAACCCACTTGTCTAAATCTACATCCAAACACTCTGTTTCTCCCCTGTTAGTCTGTGTGTTACACTTGAGTACCATTCCCAGCATCTGCCTCTGATTCCAGCAACTCTCCCCTCGGCCTCCTGCAATATCCTTTTTAACTCTGTCTACTGTAGCATTCCTGCCGACACGTACAGTGGAGTGTCTCCCATCTAAATATAACCTTTCCTGATCTTGTATCCCTCTCCAGCTACTACCTCATTTATGTTTTCTTCTGAGTGAAATTCTTTGAAAGAACTTTCATATTCTATCTCTGGGTCGAAAAGATCCCCTGGAGAGGGAAACGGCAACCCATTCTAGCATTCTTGCCTGGAAAATCTCATGGACAGGGGAGCCTGGCTGGCTACTATCCATGGAGTTGCAAGAGTCGGACACAACTAAGCAAGCATGCAACTCATATTTACCATTTCCAAATTATCTTTTCACTTTTGCTTTTAGACCCACTTCAATCAGATTTTTGCCTCAGTCACTTCAAAGAAATGGCTCGTTTCAAGAATACTACTAACTTCCACATTGTTAAATCCAGTGGTTAGGTCTTAGTCCATTAAGGACATCAGCATTTGCACCCCTGGTGATTTCCTTCCCCTTACTTGATTTATAATGCCAGCCACGCCCCTTCCTCACTGGCCACTCCTGCTCTCTGCCTGGCTGGTTTCTTCTCTTGTCCTGACCTCTATACACTGCAAAGCCACAAAGCTTGCTTCTCTGTCATCTTCATTACCTTCACTTACTGCTTAGGGCTCTTACACAGTCTTATATCTTAAAGCATCATTTATATGCTGATGACTCCCAGACCCAAGTTTTAGTCCAGACTCTGTCCCTGAACTCCAAACCTATATAGTCCTCTCTCATTATCCTAGAGTGTTCCTATGGAAACTTTGTAAGCCGACATTGTGTAAAGTGAAGAAGCAGTTACCTGAGGGCACATCTTGCTAAGGAATACATAAAAGAAATCTAGGTAAAGCAGAGATGCTCACACAGACACAGTTCGAAGCTGTGGGGCTTGATGCTGAGGCAGTGAGTGTAGTTCTGGGGGATGAGCAGGGTGGGGCCTCTCTTACTGCTAGGGGTGCATACTGCCTCTGAAATGCTCAGTGCTATTCTCTCTTTTCATCTTTTTTTTTTTTCTTTTTTTAAAAACAAATATCCTCTTGGATGTCTTTCTGTTAGTAAAAGCAGGCACTAACACAGGTCTTTCATAAAAGCAAAGTGGCATAAAGCAAACTTACGGAAAGGAGGTTCCTGTGTATTTAACGATGCTAAAGACCATCCTTTCCCTTTCTTTCTCAATCTGTCAGCAAATTCTGTGTGGAGCCATCTTCCAAAGTGACCTGTGTTCTGACCACTTCTCATCACCTACCCTGCTATACTCTAGTCCAAGTCACCATAATCTTTCACTCGGATTATTCCAGTAATCTTCTACCTGGTCTCCCTCTTCTGTTTGTATTTCTTGACAGTCTGTTCTCTATCTGGGGGTCCTGTTAAACAGCAGATCTGGTAATATCAGTCCTTTGTATCAGTACAAAACTTCCAGTGGTTTTCCACCTCACTCAGAAAAACAATGGTCCTCTAATAGCACTTAAGACCCTCACTATCTGCTGCCCCCACCGCCCTTCTTCCTGTTTCCCTTCCCACACTTGTCCTTTGTTCGCCTTGCCCTACACTTCTTGCTACTCTTTGAACTTGTTAGGTGATGCTCCTTCCTCTGGGTCTCTGCTTGGAACATTCCTTCTCCAGATATCCTTGTGGATCGCCCTTCACTATGTCTTGCTCAAATGACTTCTTCTAAGTGAGGCCTTCCCTGACCACCACGTTTAAGATGTCAGACTGACACTGCCTGTCTCTGCACTGTTTTTTTTTTTTTTCCTTTTTTCCCCATGGTATCAGGCATTTTTGTTTTGCTTAGAGCCTAAAAGTACTTGGTACACACTAGTCATTCAGTATATATTTGTGAATTGAGTGAGTAAATGGAAGTTGTGAATGAAAACAGGATGGAATGTATACCTCCAGGACTTAATGATGAATACTTACTCAGTTGTGTGCAACTCTTTGCAACCCCACGGATTCTAGCCCCCCAGGTTCCTCTGTCCATGGGATTTTTTAGGCAAAAATACTGGAATGTGT
This sequence comes from Neotragus moschatus, assembly GCA_006410615.1. Taxonomy (NCBI): domain Eukaryota; kingdom Metazoa; phylum Chordata; class Mammalia; order Artiodactyla; family Bovidae; genus Neotragus; species Neotragus moschatus. Next base: position 852,591 of record SJYA01003053.1, read on the forward strand.
TGCCATTTCCTTTTCCAAACCATCAGAACTTTGAGATTGTTGGCAACTTGTCTCAAGATCTCTGCAAGGAGATTTCACACTGTAAGAGGTATCTGTTCAAACTGACAAGACACTGACCTTGTGGTCTTGCATTAATTAGCATGTTGTGATATAACCAAAAGATATGAAAGAACCAAGACAGCTATCTTTGCTACTCTGCTGGTCAGTATCCATCTTGGTTACGACTGCATGAGCCAATAGGCCCTGAAGTACACGAAATCAACGGTGTACATAATAAACAGCCTTTCTGCAGGAAGCTGGATCAGCTCTTTTACATCACTGAGGTTCTATCTGTGATAAAGAAATAGAAAATATGCTCCATGCTGTGCTTGAAAAAGCACCAAGGGCTTTAGGGTAGAAAGCCATCCCACTTCTTTTCAGCAGAGCATGAAATCACCCTATTACCTTTTACCAGGTTACTTACATAAGGAGATTGTGCCTATTAATAAAATGTCATGCATCCTTGTTTCTCCAAGGAAAATGATGACAAAATGGTGCCGTTTCCTCTGCCCATTTCTTTGGGGTCATCTTTTTGCTCTGCTGCCTTGTGGTCAGAATGGGTGGGCCATGAGGTTAGATTGTTTGTCTGGATGACTTTGAAGTAGGTTTCCTGATCCTGAGGCTTTCTGTTAAGTCTGTATTAGGGGATCTTTGTTTTCTGGACAGTCCATGTCTAATCGAGAGAGAGAGAGAGAATAGTGCAAATACAGTCATATACATCGCATTTGTCACATGTTCGTGTTGCTGGGTGATGCCATGCATGGTTTTCTTTGCTTTCCTGGAATAGATTTGTTTTAATTGATGCCTTACTTTTCAGTTAGGTTGTGCTTGTCTCCTGACTGAGTCACACCCACTCACTGACGTTATTCTAACTAATTTTTCTGCCCTTCAGCTCAGCTGGTTAAAACTTTCCCACACTCATTTTATTATCAGCTAATGTGAACTTTCCTTCAATGTCTGACACTCCATTTTAAACTAAGAATTATATCCAGAACTTTTACAAAGTTGCTCATGTAGACATTAATTGCAATTAAAAAAATAACTGCCTATTAGTAAGGTTGACATAGTAATCCAAAATACCCTGATAGATATACAAAAAATTCTTAGGCTACCATGAGAATTTAAAAATGAGAACACCATCCCATATATGATGGTGTTACCCAAACATTTTGGTTAAAAATCTGTATTTTTGATGTTTCTGTGTAGTATAACATAGACAACATATTTAAGGCATCCACTTAAAATGCACATTAGGGATTTACATTTCTGTTAACTATTTTTTAGTTCCTAAGTTGCTACATAAGATGTTCATCACCATTATTTCTAGGAGGGAATGATAAACTTAAATATTTAACAAAAGAAATAGTAAAAGATGGCATATTCATGCAATGGAATGTCATACAGCATTTAACAACAGTTAAAAATGTTTTTAATATGTCAAACACTTATTCCAAAATATGGAAAATAACAGGAAAATGTAGTTATTTTCCATGTACAATCAAAACTATATAATACTACACATAAGAAAAAATGCTGGCACAAAGCACATCAAAAAATTATACTTATAATCTTACAATTTTATTTAAGATTTTAAATTTAAATGTATTGACATTTATTTATTTTAAAAATTTCATTGAGTTTTTGGTTAAAATTACTTTACTAAGCATTTTAAGACTCTAAAACTAAAAATAATTCAAAAAAGAATTGTTTTACATCTTTGCAAATCTTCTTAACATGTTACTTAATAGGCATCTGAATTTTCCTATTTCTGTGTTCAATAGGTTGTGATATTCCCCATCATGAAGATTCTAGAAAACCCCACCATGTTTATGAGAAAACAAGAGTGAAAGGGCAAATGACATCTTAGTATTATTATGAAAGTAGCTTTGACCTCATGTAAACACCGATAGTCTCTCAGGGCCACACTGGGCTGCACTTTGAGAATTCCTGATCTGGATCCTCTCTGACCTGATCCTATATGCTGGCCCACTGAGCAACATGGAGTTATAGACTTGCCTATCCTGAACCCTGATCCCATCCATTCAGTTCGTTGCCCAAACAGTTCACTCTTCTGAGTTAAGGCATTATTCTCTATCAAAGTACAAATACCAGTGGGAGAGATAACATATTAAGCTGTTAACAGCTCTTAGTTCCTTAGGGTGAACAAACTGAATTTATTTCCAGGAGACCAAAAGGAAGTGAAGGAGAGAGAATAAGGGCCAAAAATCAGGTACGGAAAGACCTCNTGAAGATTCTAGAAAACCCCACCATGTTTATGAGAAAACAAGAGTGAAAGAGCAAATGACATCTTAGTATTATTATGAAAGTAGCTTTGACCTCATGTAACCACCGACAGTCTCTCAGGGCCACACTGGGCTGCACTTTGAGAATCCCTGATCTGGGTCCTCTCTGACCTGATCCTATATGCTGGCCCACTGAGCAACATGGAGTTATAGACTTGCCTATCCTGAACCCTGATCCCTTCCATTCAGTTCATTGCCCAAACAGTTCTCTCTTCTGAGTTAAGGCATTATTCTCTATCAAAGTGCAAATATCAGTGGGAGAGATAACATATTAAGCTGTTAACAGCTCTTAGTTCCTTAGGGTGAACAAACTGAATTCATTTCCAGGAGACCAAAAGGAAGTGAAGGAGAGAGAATAAGGGCCAAAAGTAGGGTATGGAAAGACCCCTCTCCCCAGCTGAGGAGCAGCCTTTTTGGTTTCATAGCAGGGCCTGAGAGCAATCTGGTTCTGGATACTTAGCCCACAGCTATGAAAAGAAGCCATTTCCTAATCTATTTTAATTACTTATCCTCAAGAGTTACCTGAGTTACTCTACCCCTGTGGTTGCTAATATCCAATTTTGGACTCATTGATCCAGGAAATAGAATTACAACCACTAATAAAAAGCCAATCAAAATAAACCCCACTAATGTCTATGAAAAAGCATTTTTTATTGCTAATAATGCAGGATACTCTTTATTAATCTATCCTCACCCTATTTTGTCTTTCAACTTCATGTGAATGTAGAGATGCCTTCAGTTCAGTTCAGTTCAGTCGCTCAGTCGTATCCGACTCTTTGCCGCCCCATTAATCGCAGCACGCCAGGCCTCCCTGTTCATAACCAACTCCCGGAGTTCACTCAGACTCGCGTCCATCAAGTCNTGTTTTAAGATTTGGTGCAATATGTCTTTAGACCAATCTAAAAACTGAGTTCCTAAAGAATGAACAGAAAATAAAAAAGTAATCATTCCATTTGAGCATCTGTGCTGAGATGTCCCTGGAAATTAAACTCTAGTCTTTGTTAACAGAGCAAAATGGAAATAGCATGTCAGGTAATGCACGACAGTTCAGTGTACTGGTAGTTTCTGCTGATGGAATCACTATAAACACACTTAATTGGGGGTAAAAAAAATGCAATAAACTTTAACTACTCAACACGCAGGTTTTTGCATTGTACTCATTGGTTTCTGCCCACACGGGCTGCAGTAAGCACCTTCAGAAAGTAGAGCTGGCTTCTTCCTTGTGGGATGCATCTGATGGGATTGCTGGCCCAGTTACCTGGTGCCGGCACCTTCTTGAAAGGTGAAGCATTGGCCATTTTCAGGCTGATATTGGGTCACTCTAGGGCTGGTGGCTTAGTAGTAAAGAATCTGCCTGCCAATGCAGGAGACACGGGTTTGATCCCTGGTCCAGGAAGATCCCCTGGAGAAGGAAATGGCAACCCACTCTAGTATTCTGCTTGGAAAATTCCATGGACAGGGGAGCCTAGCAGGCTATAGTCCATGGGGTTGCAAAGAGTGGACACAATTGGACAACTTTCACTTCACTTTGCTAATCACTGATATTGTTTTTTGGATAATCAGTTGAATGAATAGTTTTACCACCAGCACTGTGGACAAGGAGCTTCCTCTCAGCCTCATTTATAGGAAACTTGCCTTCTCAGACTCCTCCTTTCAGGTACTACTGTTTCAGAGGTGCCCTTGACTCTCCAGTGGTCAGAGAAGTTGCTGCTGACAGTCCCTGGTCTGGACAGTCCAGTGCTAATGGAATATCACTTATCTAATAAGTTGAGTAAATTTTTTTTTTTTAAAGGGAATTCGGAAAGAAAATGGACAGCTGCTCCAAACATTTTGGGACCGGAATGAGTGATCATGGACTTTTTCTTTGTGGAAGTCTCTATAGACAGATGGCTTCTGGTTAATGAGAAGGGTGTGTTTTTCTCTGATGCAGTGCTAACTCTTCGTGCTTACCCATTTCCCTCTCCATCTTTGCCCTCCCGCCACACTGATCCTCCTATGAATCTAGTCTTGTGGTGTCATCTCCTGCTGAGGGATTGCTGGGAAATTCTACCCATCTACTCGTTCTTAACGGCTCACTCACAAATCCTTTTCTTTAAAATCCTTACTGGATTCTCCAAACTGTCCTGTACTCTTGAAGTTCTCTGCTCCTCTGTGACATAGCACACACCTCAGTGGGCTATGCAATGTGTTTTAATTTATATGATAATTTGGGTGATGTTTTCTGCTCACTGATTGAGAGCAGGGTCTTCTGTCTGCTTTTGTTTACTGCTCCATCCCCAGTGTCTGACATGTACAAGGAGCTTAATAAAGGCTAATGTAGGAATGATGGAACAAGCACACAAGCCTTTATTGAATACCTACTATGTTCCAGGTACGGCTAAGTGATGAGAATACACCAGTGAAATATGTCTTGTCTTCCGGGAGCTTCAGTTCCCATGAGAGAGAGTCATGTTAGGAGATAAACTGGCAAACGGAGTGATAAGAACTGCTACAAAGATATAAAAGCCAAAAACGAAGAAATCAATAAATACCAAGCAATCAAAGAGAAACTTTGAGGATCTAGAGCAATTGTCCCCAACCTTTTTGGTTCCAGAAATGGGTGCGTGGAAGAACACTTTTCTATGGACCGTAGGAGGGAAGATGGTTTCAGGATGATTTAAGCCCATTGCATTTATTGTGCACTTTATTTCTATTATTATTGCATCAGCTCTGCCTCAGATCCTCAGGCATCAGATCCTGGAGGCTGGGGAGGGGACCCCTGATATAGAGTACATAGCAGCTAATTCTGCCAGTGGGTATTAGGAAACGTGGGCAGAGGCAGGGTGGAAAGAGCCAAGCCTTGGATCAGGCAAACCTGAGCTTGAGTTCCAGTTTCGGTACTGAGCCTCTCTGATTATGTTCCTCTTCTGTGAAATGGAAATAATAATACTTAACTGATACTTACTGGGCAGAGAATTATGAGACTTACTTAAAAATAGTGCTGCTGCTAGTCTGGGTCATTTCCCTAAAGATCTGGCTAAGATTTGTGTATGTCTGTCTTCTGTACCAGTGTGAAGCCCAAAGTTCTTCCCCAGTTGTCTGCACGTTTGCACAGGATTTACGACTCGTGGTCATCTCCAATTTTGCTTTCCTCCTCTTACTGAATTACTTGTCTCTGCTCGTTCTTTGCTCTCTTGTTTCAACTGAGAAAGTTTATGCCATTGAATTTCTGGAGGCTTTCTGAAATTTCGATTGGACATAAAATAGAACTTCAGAGTGTTTTCAATTTCTTGCAGTTCCTCATTAGCTAGCATTACTCTCCAAACTATACTAAAATTCACCTTGTCTTAAATGACAAGCTATGGCCTAACTGATGGATAATTTTAATTTGTCAGTTGAAAAAACACTGACTTCCTCAGGAATAATCACATCCAGTTTTAGTGTGCTTTTTCTGAGGGTGCAGGGTGAGAGCAGAATTGAGAATAAGAAGCGTTCTTATCAGAGTATCCTGGATACTAATACATCTTGTATGTAATTTTCCACAGAAGTATTGATTTTAATCAGCCTTCACGATGTAGCACCACATTTGTCAAAGCAGAACAACCCAATGTGCAGTTTTTTTCTTAGTGGAGAACTGGCCATAATGAATGTGCTAAAATATATTCGTTATCCATTAACCTCAACATGCAAGAAAGCACCAGATCATTCGCTTGTGTCATGAAAAAATGGCAGCTGGTGGCAGCCTCACTCACTACAGTAGAAAGCTGAATCAGCAGAGCGGGTGGCCTGTGAAGATGGCAGTTTGTGAGAAATGCCTGGCTGAGGGTGAAACAGGGATCTTATTAAATGAATGCATATGATGCATGGTGAATTGTACCACTTACGGCAGGAAAACCTCACCATTTTATCAAACCAGTGTGCTGCATACATCAGAATTCATGGGATCATCTATCTCTGGGATACTGTGAGAGTTTTGCAGTTCTGGAAGGGTTTCAAGTAAAGTTTTGATTAATTCTTGGTGGTTTTATCTGGTTATCGAAGGGTAGCTTGATTGTGTGTTTTTTCCCCCTTTTCTTTCAAGCTCTGACAATCTTGATTAAATTTCCCCTTGAGGACTGGGAACAAAATAGCAAGGTAGCTGTGACAACCTCTTGGAGATGAATGGCTTTAAGCAGCTTGAGCACAGCATCCCAGAGTTACCTCTCTGGAAGATTAGTGGAAGGCAGTAACACTATGAAGATCATAGTACCTGCTAGCTGTTGATGTTTATTCTAATTGGTTTTAACCGCTTTCTCCTAAGGTCAGGTGCAGAATTTATTTCTGTTTCTCTCATAGTGCTTCTCATCTCATAATCAAACAACCATCATACTACTGATGTAGTCGGCTTCGGTGTTCGGTGTGTAAGTTGTACGGGTGAAGGATTCAGTTTGTGTTGCCGGTCCAAACTTTTGCTGTAAGAAAGCATAAACCAAGTCTGGAGCAGATAAGGCTTTTCACTAGCAAGAATGAAAAAGGTTGTTACATATGCCTTATAGCCATGTTGTGGACTGTGATGAATAGAATTTCACTCACAATTGCCAAAGAGAAATCTACATGGTCTTTGAATGTGTGATTTACCTACAAATCTTTTGCAAATCATCTTCAACCCTATATATTTACATTTGTGATCTTCCTAACTGTGACGTACAGTCTAGATTTAGCCCTTATGGGATGTTTTAATAGACAGGCACTTGATTTATTGCCCAGTTTTCAGGGTTAATTTAATAAGCATTGTTGCACACCAATTAAGTCCTGGGACCAATGCTACCATTGGACTCAAGGAAGTGTAAAACTCTCTCAGGGGTCTCATGATATAGTGCTATAGGAATATATAAAAAATATAGGCCCCAGAGGAGGGAATGAACATTGTGTAGGACCCAGAGATGATATAGTATATGAAAGCCTATGTACTTGTATTTATCTATGAAAATTCTCTATGGAAGAATAAAATCTTCAGGACTGAAACACATTTTAATTTTATTAAATTGGTGTTTTCTTTTCTTTGAGCTTGTAAACATCACTGATTGTGGAATGTTAATGGAATAAGAACAACACAGGACAGACATATCACTTTATTAGGTCAAAAATAACCAACTGACACATAGGAAAGACACATAGTGAAGTTTAATTTTTAGACTGTATTAAAAAAATTAAGTAGAGTAAGTTGTATAAAACCAAGAGCTAGAAGGATATTTTCCAGGAGGCTATATTTTTAACTTTAGTTGGAAAAAAAGAAGGTGAAGCAGTAACGTTGAATTACATTGAGTTACACTAATATGTGCTAGTCTGACAGATACACACACAAATAAACATGTATATATGTGTGTGCATGTGTGTGTACATGAACACACACACGTGGTTTCCTCTGGTGGCAGTTACAAATAACCTAACACCTGATGGCTTAAAATAAAAGAAATGTGTTCTCTCACAGTTTGGGGAGCTAAAATTTTTATTACTTTTTAAAATTGAATTCTTGATTTTGTTTTGGGGTATACCTGTGAATATACCTGTGACTACTATAGCTGCTAATAATGTTGTGATAATTTCAGGTGAACAGTGAAGGGACTCAGCCATGAATATACATGTATCCATTTTCCCTAAACCCCCTCCCATTCAGGCTGTCATATAACACTGAGCAGAGTTCCATGTGCTATACAATAGGTCTTAATTTGTTATCCATTTCAAATAGAGCAGTATGTACATGTCCATCCCCAACTCCCTAACTATTCCTTCCCCCTGTCAACCATGAGTTTGTTTTCTAAGTTTGTGCATTATTTCTGTTTTGTAAGGAAGTTCATTTGTAACATTTCTTTTTAGATTTCACATAGCAGTGATGTCATACGACTTTTCTCCTTCTCCGTCTTACTTCATTCTTTATGACACTCTCTAGGTCCATCCATGTTGCTGCAAATGGCATTATTTCATTCCTTTTAATGGCTAAGTAACATTCTGTTGTATATATGTACCACATTTTCTTTATCCATTCCTCTGATGGACATTTAAGTTGCTTCCATGTCTTGGCCATTTTAAACACTGCTGCAATGAACACTGGGCTGCATGTATCCCTTTGGACCATGATTTTCTCCACCTATATGCCCAGGAATGGAATTGAAGGGTCATATGGTAGCTCTATTTTCAGCTTAATAAGGAAGCTCCATAGTGTTCTCCATAGTGGATGTATCAATTTACATTCTCACCAACAGTGTAAGAGGGTTCTCTTCTCTCCACACCCTCTCCAGCATTTATTATTTGTGGATTTTTTGATGATAGCTATTCTGGCTGGTATGAGGTCATATCTGATTGTAGTTTTGGTTTGCATTTCTCTAATAATTAGTGATGTTTTGTGTCTTTTCATGTGTCTACTGACCATCTGTATGTCTTCTTTGAAGTAATATTTATTTAGATCTGCAGCCCAGTCAAACATACTCACACATATGTGTGTGTGTATATAATATATGGAGCTTCCCTGGTGGCTCAGAGGGTAAAGAATCTGCCTGCCAATGCAGAAGACCCAGAATAGATCCCTAGGTCAGGAAGATCCCCTGGAGAAGGGAATGACTACCCATTCCTGTAATCTTGCCTGGAGAATTCCATGGACAGAGAAGCCTGGCAGGCTACAGTCCATGGAGTCACAGAGAATCAGACACAACTGAGCAACCAACACTTTCATTTTCATATATATAGCATATATTAGTAATATTAATTATCTATATATGTAATATACATATTAATGTTATAGAAGTGTTAATTAAAAGGAAAACTTTCTATAGAAAAATTGTCCAAGTATTTGGTTGGCCAAAAAATTTGTTCAGTTTTTTTCTATAAGCTGCTATAGAAAAACCCAAATGAACTTTTGGGCCAACCTATTGGCTGCTGCTGCTGCTAAGTCACTTCAGTCATGTCTGACTCTGTGTGACCCCATAGATGGCTGCCCACCAGGCTCCTCTGTCCCTGGGATTCTCCAGGCAAGAGTACTGGAGTGGGTTGCCATTTCCTTCCCCAACCTATTGGAAAACCAGATATTTCACTAAAAAGAATACAAAAAGGTTAATGAAAATGAACACTAGGCTCAAAAGCATAAATAAAGAGGTATTTCAATTCATAAGATACAAATATTTTAGCCTATAAAATTGATAGATATTTTAAAAATAATCAGTGTTGTTGACAGCATGAGATAGGCATTTTAANCCCAACCTATTGGAAAACCAGATATTTCACTAAAAAGAATACAAAAAGGTTAATGAAAATGAACACTAGGCTCAAAAGCATAAATAAAGAGGTATTTCAATTCATAAGATACAAATATTTTAGCCTATAAAATTGATAGATATTTTAAAAATAATCAGTGTTGTTGACAGCATGAGATAGGCATTTTAAAACATCAATAGTGGAAATTATACAGTGCTGTATGTCAGTTACTTCTTATAAAATTAGAAGTAAAGAAAGAAAAAAATGAGACTAGCTAAGAAAGCTCAAAAAATATTTCCTTTCTTCCTTCTTCCTCCTCCCTTATTTCCTGCTTTCCTTCCTCCTTCCTTCTCTCCCTCCCTCTTCCCTTTTTTCTGTTCATCACAAGGATCAGATCTGTATTCTGGTTTGGCAGTTCTCCCATCCAGCCCCCTCCAGCTCCTTCCTAGTTTCCCTCATGGGCATTTCTCCCAGTATATCTCTTACATGTCTAATACTGCTTTGGTGTCTGCTTGTCTGAGACCCAGACTCACTGTGTGCCAGGCAGAGGTTACAGAAGTGTAAAGGTCCTGAGGAGGCTGGCATTTTTAAAGATCATCAAGAAGGTCAGTGTGGTTTTCTTGAAGTGAAGAGGGAGAGGAGTAGAAGGAGATGAGGTCTAAGATACATATGAAGTCCTTGCAGAAGAAAATTAACTGCCTTGGTTAATAGAAAATCCTTTTTAAAGAGAGGGATCAAAAATGCTAAACAATGACATATGTTAATTACAGAATTTAAGCAGAGGGCATTACAAACTAAGTATCCAACGGTCTTCTCATTAGCGGCACTCAACATCTGTCTACGTAGTAAATGTAAGTGGCCAAGTTCTGGGCCATTAAAATTTTCATGTAACCCATTAAGGCGACTTATGGGCCTTAGTTCAAAGGGTGTTGCCATTGTATCTGTGAGAGTGGTAGCAGTAGAGTGTGTTTTATGCAAATCTAATAGATTCGTAATGAATGATCCTGCTTAATAAGCTAGTTAAACCATTTGAGCATTTACTTGCGAGTGATCATAAACGTCTTTTTCTAAAACTATTTTACAGTGCTAATCATTTAGGTATAGCAGCACTTAACATAATGCCAAGCACACAGCAAGCTTATTTTGTTCTTGACTGTATGGATGAAGATGGGGGTTCTTATGTGGTGTCAGCCACTTAGAGGAGCCACCAAATGCTACTGAGTGACCTGGAAGTAAAGAGACTAGAAAGTTTCTTTTTGGAGGCTTGTGACTTAAATCCCTGTGTCACCACAGACTGTACACTTGCCCTAGTCTGGACTTGAGGGCACTTTCCACAGAGCACTTAAATGCTTTTACCTCCTCTCTTTTATGTCCATCACTCGTGATGTTTAACTCCGTTAAACAGTTTCTCTGCTTAACTCCTGGGAAGCAAAAGATTCGGAAATCCTTTTAAACTTCAGAAACAGACCAACACTCAGTCAAGCGATAAAAGCTTCAGAAATTTGTCTCGAATATTATCACTATATATCAATTGAAGTCAGATGAGGAGCTCTATATTCATCCAAAGTTCTTTTTCATACCAATTAGATACTCTTCCAAGGTATGATTACCATTTAAAAATTACTTTGGAGTACAGGATAGACAACAGATTTTTAGTGTCTTCCACTGTCTTTCTGTGTTCCTCATATTTCATTGGCAGTTTCTTATTTCCCCAATGAACCATGGGGTTACCAAGGACTTCCCCACCTCTGTAAGTTAAAATTATGAACAGAAGCTCAGTTCACATGGAGAACTAGATCCAATTACCAGGGAGAGTCTATAATAATTAAAAATGTGATTGCATGGATTGTCAGTCTGTGCCAGACTTCTCCTTTCACCCCCACTTTGAGCAGAGAACTATTTCCGGCCCAGAGGGGAGCTGCCTTGCACATAAGAGGAGGTAAAATATGGAGCTTGGCAGTGTGTCACGGCCATCATCCGTGGCACAGCTGAGATCCAGACGATATCTCTGCCTTGCTGTCTGTTGTGTTCCTTGCTATCTTGTATCATCTCGGAAGTATAAGAATGGCATGGAAAAGAGTTCAAGTTTGTGAGCACGGCACGGGGACTCTTTAGGGAAGGGTGTAAGTTTTGTGATCAAATTAAAAAAGCCTGTCTGCTTTTCCAGGGTTATAATGAACTGCCCAGAAAACAACAACTTCTTTTCTGGGTGGCAGCTGATCCAGGCTTAATGATATGGAGGGTAGCCCCTGATTTACAAACCTTCAATGTCTTACTGTTTCTCTTTGGATAAAGTACAATTCCTTAAAATGGCCTTCAGACCCCTCAAGATCTGCCTCTGCCTGTTTAATCCAGTCTAGCCTTTCACAAGCGCCTCTGTTCCACTTCCTTCATCCCTTGTATTTGCGTTGCTTCTTCCCAGGATAAGGGCTTTGTGTATTCTAGACCCTCTGCCTGCAACACCATTCTCTTCTCTCTTTGTCTTAATAACTCCAGCTTGTTCTTTAGATCATATCTGCATCACTGCTTCTCAAGAAAACCCTCCCTACCCTCTGCCTGACCCAGGGCCTCCCAGTCACCTCCTTCTTGCTGTGTGTATCTCTCTGTTCATGTGACTATTTGATCTTCTCCCCACCCCTCCTTCCACTAGAGCATGCATTTCTCAGGATAGGCACTGGGTCTCGTTTGGCTAACCAGTGTGTCTCCAGAACATAGCACAGTGCCTGGCACAGAGAAGGAGGAAAGTGCTCAGTATACATTTGTTGACCCCGTGCCTGAGCAAATGTTTTAAAAGAATGGTTCTGGCCCTTACCACACAGGAGGCCGGCCTCAGGCACACACTGATGTTTTAAGTGACTCAATAAGTGGCATGTGATGCTTTGAGAAGCATCCTGTCCAGAGTCAGGTACCTGCAATCCTTTCTTAGTTCTGCTGTTAATGGGCTTTCAGACTTTCGCAGGTCATTTAATATCTTTATATCTCTTCATATGTAAAATGGATTGTCAGTATCTGCTTTATTTACCTTACCGTGTTATCCTTTTATACCAAAGGATAAAAGACATTAAAGGTCTAGGTAATATTTGTGTGATCCAGACATTATCTGGTAAAAAGGGGTTGGTTTTAGGCAGTTCCTTGCTCTCATACACTGTGGATTCCTAAAAATGTATTTGAAAGTTGAAAAACAGTCATAAGGGTTACATATCCAGACAACTAAAATGTTTTAAAATTCCTAGTAATGGGTTGTTATGTGCTGCCTGTCTCAGATTCAGAGACCCCATGAGGTGGGTGAGACCTATGCCTGTGTCTGTACAGAAGGCCACCAGCTATCCCTGGGGATGGGAAAGGTGATCCAACTGTTTCCCCTTCTCCTGGGCTGACAACACCTCCTGACCTTCGCACAGCAGCTGAAGCATTTACTCCTCTTTAAGTAGTTGGAAACAGATATAGCAAAAGGGGGTTCTATCTTTGCCACCCATAGTAGCTGCAAAAATGACCTTAATGTTTATATTTGCAGCCTTTGCTGTATAATATTGTAGAACCCTCCCAGTTTTATTTTAAGCTTAGTCATGTATCTTAGTGTCAACATTCTCCAGAAGCACAGAATCAATAGAATCGATCTATTGCTCTATTAATCGATATATTGGTCGATCTATCTCACCAGGTTAGAAACATGATTGTTATCCTCACAGACTCTGGACTAGCCCTACCTACCTGAGTGCTTTAGGAAGCTAGCCCTGTGTTGTCAGTCCCTCCCATCACACTGACTTACATAAACCTACCTGCCTTGTCACAACCAGTAGGGATCATAGAAAGGAAGGGTGTCAAGCTCATATCCGGCTCATACCCCTCTCTGTGTCTGTGAACGGAATTGATCTCGAGGATTTCATTGTGCCACAGCAAAGTGAGAAGTGTCCTGTGGAAGGGCAGCGGGTGTGGAAGGGGGAGGAGAGGCCTGAAGTTTTATTTTGAAAGCATTTGAACACCTAACCCATGTTCAGGTCATCCTACTCAGGATAGGCCAGATCTTGCTGTGGATTAAACAACCATAATATCTTGATTAACCCCAAAGCTGCTTATGGCTCAGGTGCATATCTGACACTGGGGACCCTGGTCCACATGGTCGCTCAGGGAGGCTGATGGAGGCACCATCTCAGTGTAAATTGGTCGAGATGGCACTGGTAAATACTGAAAAAGTTTTGAAACAAACTCATGGTGCCAGAGCATGGCATTGCTTTTAAGCTTTAAGTCCAGAGTGAGAAATCTGCACAATTGATTTTGAGTCAGAGGAATTGGGACAGCGAACTTCACAGGCTCAATCCAGAACCCTCAACTCAGTAGAGACCTCAAAACCCTTCAGGCCACAACATTCCACAGATAGCATGCTGCCAGTAACAGAAGAGGCAGGACAATGAGCAAGCCACCCTCTGTCCGCAGACAAGAACACTCAGATGTTTGGCAACGTTCCCTGTCTGTGCAGCTGGCTCCCTCTCTCAGCCCGGGTGGGTTTCCCTGCTGCATGCCGCACATGCTTCTTGACATTCAAGACAGCACTAGGGCTGGGTGAGCTATGCAGCTCTTCTGCTTTCCAGCCCCTGCAGCTTGGCTTATGCAGCTGAGTCCCCCACAGGCCTGGCATCTGGTTTCCTTCTGGGAGGTATCTGCCTGCTGAAAGAACGGGAGGCTGAGAGAAGACTAGATAGAACAGGATCCACAGGGCTCTGATTCTCAGGGGAAAAGCAGCATGACTGTGGCCCTGTGGTTCTGTTCATGAGAGGCTTTAAGTAGAGATCCTGTTGATTCCTGTGAGAAGTTTGGACTAACCTAAATGATGCTGTTGGAAGGAAAGCTTTTGAACACCAGGAGAATCCATATCATAAACAAAAGGGGCCTTTTGTATGCTCTGTATGCCCCCTACAAAGTATGCTCACTAAATAACTACATGCTGTTCTGTTCTCTGAAAAATGCAGTGACTGGAATCTTTAATACCATTTCTGAGATTTCCTGTGAGAGTTGATACACACATTCTACTAAGTTCAAAGCACCATTTTCCTCTAATTGTTGTCAATATTTCTTCATATGGTTAGTGTCTTTCAGAAAAGCATTGGGAGATTGCTTTACTTAGAAGGATAAAAGAGAATCAAATCCCATGATTTAGTCTTTTAAAAGATGAGAATAAAACCCAAACATCTAAATTCAGTGATTTTTCTAGTTTACAAATTAACATCTAAATAATGTCCAGAAGTCTGCTGCTGTCTTATGTTGGCAAAACTAGATAACAAATTGGAAAAAGTTTGACTTTATTAGTATTCTCAGAGATACTTGATAATAAAATTTCTGATCTTCTTTAGAGCAGGGTTTCCAAATTATTAGAGAAACCAAAAATAAGGCTTCTGGGTTCTAGTAAAGTCAAAATATTCAGAGGAAGGACATAGCAGAAAAAATGTAGTGGCATCTGAAAACCCAAGACATCTCTCTCGAAGCCCTAAACGTCCCAGAAGAGGTCATCTGTTCTCACAGCCCTTATTAGATCTTTGTTCTTTCTAGCACAGATTAAAAGTAGTTTTATAGGTCACTCTTGATTTCATGATTTTAATACATGATAGAGAGGAGCAAAGTGAAAGGAAAGCTTCTTTAGATCAATGCTTTTTTCTGATGCCTCAAAAATATCAAGATAATTAGATAATCCCTTGATCTACTTCTTTTATAAGTATTCTCAGGTGTGGCTAAGTTGGTATCTAGATAGACCTCACTGAACTCTAATGATAAGACCTGAGGGTTTACATACACCATATAAAGACCAAGTGTTCAGATGCTAAGTTGTGTCTGACTTTTTGTGAACCCATGGACTGTAGCCCACTGGCTCCTCTGTCCATGGGATTTTCCAGGCAAGAAAACTGGAATGGGTTGCCACTTCCTTCTCCAAAAGGGCTGAGGGGAACCCTTAATAAAGGTGGTTGGATCAGAGATAGGCTAGGACTCAGTTCTCAGCTGTGCTATTAGCCACATTTTCTTTTGAGTCTGTATGGAAACTGCCCCTCAGAAGCAATCTTAACCTACATGAGTCAAGTTCAAACGGCTCCTTGCCAAGCCTTGTGGTTTACTTCTGTCCCTGAGTAGCTGGGGTCCTACCATTTCTCTTTGTCCTATTCATCTTTCTTCATTTCTAGCTTCCTTCCCATTAGCCTGCTGTCCTCCAGGCTGGCTTCTCTTCAGTGGGTTCTTACGAGGCAGCAGCTGTTGGATCTTTCTTGCTTTATCAGGGGTTTATGGCAACCTCTTGGGATATGCTGAATCAAGACCCCTGTTCTGGTTTCTTGTAAAGCTCTTCCCCTGACTTGACAGGTGACCTTGTTTCCTTTCGTACTCCTCATCTTCAAATCACACCCTCCCTGTTCTTTTGACTCCTTTGTTTACAGACAGGAAGCATTTGATGGTGGAACATCCATTGGTGTGGGAGTGAGGACAACTGGTTTCTAGTCTCAGCTTAGGAAACTCCAGACTGTACGTCTTTGGGAAAATTACTTAATGCGTTGGGTTCAGTCAGTTTAGCCTCTTAGTTGTGTCTGACTCTTTGTGACCCCATGGACTGCAGCACACCAGGCTTCCCTTTCCATCACTATCTCCCGGAGCTTGCTAAAACTCATGTCCATTGACTTGGTGTTACCATTCAACCATCTCATCCTCTGTAGTTCCCTTCTCCTCCTGCCTTCAATCTTTCCCAGCATCATGGTCTTTTGTAATGAGCCGGTTCTTTGCAACAGGTGGCCAAAGTATCAGAGCTTCAGCTTCAGCATCAATCCTTCCAATGAATATTCAGGACTGATTTCTTTTAGGATGGACTGGTTGGATCTCCTTGCAGTCCAAGGGACTCTCAAGGACCTTCTCCAACACCACAGTTCAAAAGCATCAATTCTTCAGTGCTGAGCTTTCTTTATAGTCCAACTCTCACATCCATTCATGACTACTGGAAAAACCATAGCTTTGACTAGATGGACCTTTGTTGAAAAGTAATGTCTCTGCTTTTTAATATTCTGTCTAGGTTAAAACTGTACATGGAACAACAGACTGGTTCCAAATAGGAAAAAGAGTATGTCAAGGCTGTATATTGTCACCCTGCTTATTTAACTTATATGCAGAGTGCATCATTAGAAACCCTGGGTTGAATAAAGGACAAGCTGGAATCAAGATTGCTGGGAAAAATATCGATAACCTCAGATATGCAGATGACACCACCCTTATGGCAGAAAGTAAAGAACTAAAGAGCCTCTTGATGAAAGTAAAAGAGGAGAGTGAAAAAGTTGGCTTAAAGCTCAACATTCAGAAAACTAAGATCATGGCATCTGGTCCCATCACTTAATGGCAAATAAATGGGAAAACAGTGGAAAGAGTGGCTGACTGTATTTTTCTGGGCTCCAAAAATCACTGCAGATGGTGACTGCAGCCATGAAGTTAAAAGACACTTACTCCTTGGAAGGAAAGATATGACCAATCTAGACAGCATATTAAAAAGCAGAGACATTACCTACAAAGGTCCATCTAGTCAAAGCTATGGTTTTTCCAGTAGTCATGAATGGATGTGAGAGTTGGACTATAAAGAAAGCTCAGCACTGAAGAATTGATGCTTTTGAACTGTGGTGTTGGAGAAGGTCCTTGAGAGTCCCTTGGACTGCAAGGAGATCCAACCAGTTCATCCTATAGGAGATCAGTCCTGTGAGTTCATTGGAAGGACTGATGTTGAAGCTGAAACTCCAATACTTCAGCCACCTGAAGCTAAGAGATGACTCATTTGAAAAGACCCTAATGTTGGGAAAGATTTAAGGCAGGAGGTGAAAGGGACAACAGAGGATGAGATGGTTGGATGGCATCACCAACTCAATGGGCATGAGTTTGGGTAAGCTCTGGGAGTTGGTGATGGACAGATAGGCCTGGCATGCTGCAGTTCTTGGAGTTGCAAAGAGTTGGACATGACTGAGTGACTGAAATAAACTGAACTGAAGGTTGATCATAGCTTTTCTTCCAAGGAGCGAGCATCTTTTAAGTTCATGGCTGCAGTCACCATCTGCAGTGATTTTAGAGCCCCCCAAAATAAAGTCCCTCATTGTTTCCATTGTTTTCCCTTATATTTGCCATGAAGTGATTGATGGGACCAGAAGCCATGATCTTCGTTTTTTGAATGTTGAATTTTAAGCCAACTTTTTCACTCTCCTCTTTTACTTTCATCATGAGGCTCTTTAGTCCTCTTTATTNCAAAATAAAGTCCCTCATTGTTTCCATTGTTTTCCCTTATATTTGCCATGAAGTGATTGATGGGACCAGAAGCCATGATCTTCGTTTTTTGAATGTTGAATTTTAAGCCAACTTTTTCACTCTCCTCTTTTACTTTCATCATGAGGCTCTTTAGTCCTCTTTATTTTCTATCATAAGGGTGGTGTCATCTGCATATCTGAGGTTATTGATATTTCTCCCAGCAATCTTGATTCCAGCTTGTGCATCTTCCAGGACGACATTTTGCATGATGTACTTTGCATAGAAGTTAAATAAGGAAGGTGACAATATAAAGCCTTGGCGTACTCCTTTCCTAATTTGGAACCGGTCCATTGTTCCATATCCCATTCTAACTGTTGCTTCTTGACCTGCATACATATTTCTCAGGAGGCAGGTAAGGGGGTCTGGTATTTCCATATCTTGAAGAATTTTCTACAGTTTATTGTGATCCACACAGTCAAAGGCTTTGACATAGTCAATGAACAAGAAGTTGGTGTTTTTCTGAAATTCTCTTCCTTTTTCTATGATCCAGCAGATGTTGGGAATTTGACCTCTGGTTCCTCTGCCTTTTCTAAATCCAGCTTGAACATCTAGAAGTTCATGGCTCATGTACTGTTGAAGCCTGGCTTGAAGAATTTTGAGCATTATGTTGCTAGTGTGTGAGATGAGTGCAATTGTGTAGTAGTTTGAACATTCTTTGGCATTGCTTTCCTTCGGGATTGAAATGAAAAGTGACATTTTCCAATTCTGTGGCCACCAACTTTTCCAAATTTTCTGGTATATTAAATGCAGCATTTTTAAAGCATCATTTTTTAGAATTTGAAATAGTCAAGCCGAAATTCCATCACCTTCACTAGGTTTGTTCATAATGATGCTTCCTAAGACCCACCTGACTTCACACTCCACGATGTCTGGCTCTAGGTGAGTCATCACACCATCGTCATTATCTGGGTCATGAAGATAATTTTTGT
Organism: Neotragus moschatus; assembly: GCA_006410615.1. Classification (NCBI taxonomy): domain Eukaryota; kingdom Metazoa; phylum Chordata; class Mammalia; order Artiodactyla; family Bovidae; genus Neotragus; species Neotragus moschatus. The sequence continues at coordinate 871,375 of SJYA01003053.1, forward strand.
AGTTCTTCTGTGTATTCTTGCCTCCTCTTCTTAATATCTTCTGCTTTTGTTAGGTCCATGTCATTTCTGTCCTTTATTATGCCCATCTTTGCATGAAATGTTCCCTTTGTGTCTCTAAATGTTGAAGAGATCTCTAATCTTTCCCATTCTATTGTTTTCCTCTATTTCTTTGCATTGATCACTTAGTAAGGCTTTCTTATTTCTCCTTGCTATTCTTTGGAAATCTGCATTCAGATGGATTTATCTTTCCTTTTCTCCTTTACCTTTCACTTCTTTTCTTTTCTCAGCTATTCATAAGGCCTTCTCAGACAATCATTTTGCCTTTTTGCATTTCTTCTTCTTGGGGATGGTCTTGATCATTGCCTCCATTACAATGTTATTAACCTCCATCCATAGTTCTTCAGGCACTCTATCAGATGTAATCCCTTGAATCTATTTTTCACTTCCACTGAATAATCATAAGGGATTTGATTTAAGTCATACATGAATGATCTAGTGGTTTTCCCTACTTTCTTCAATTTAAATCTGAATTTGGCAATAAGGAGTTCATGATCTGAACCACAGTCAGCTCCTTGTGCAAATAATATAATCAGTCTGATTTCGACATTGACCATCTGGTGATGTCCATGTGTAGAGTCATCTCTTGTGTTGTTGGAAGAGGGTGTTTGCTGTGACCAGTGCATTCTCTTGGCAAAACTCTGTTAGCCTTTGCCCTGCTTCATTTTGTACTTCAAGACCAAACTTGCCTGTACTCCTGGTATCTCTTGATTTCCTACTTTTGTGTTCCAGTCCCCTATAAAGAAAAAGTTATCTTTTTTGGTGTTAGTTCTAGAAGATCTTGTAGGTCTTCATAGAACCGTTCAACTGCAACTTCTTCAGCATTTGTGGTTAGGGTTTAGACTTGGATTACTGTGATATTGAATGGTTTGCCTTGGAAATGAACAGAGATCATTCTGTCGTTTTTGAGATTGCACCCAAGTACTGCATTTTGGACTCTTTTGTTGATGCTTTGGGTTATTTTATAATGAGATTTCAGATGAGTCAACAAAAGCTATTGGTTCTGAGCATGAGCACTAAGTAGGGACTTAAATTATAGTGCCTCTAAGCTTATCTCCTCCTGGAAGCTTCTAATGCTTCCTAGGAAGGAAGTATTGTTATCATGTACCCTCTGGTCTGACAGTTGGCATCAGTAGTGCCGTGGTGGTTGCCAAATGAATAATCAACATATAACCCAGATATCAACTGGGATTTCCCTGTTCCTATGATCAAGATAAGAGTGGCCTAACAAGCATGTGTCTTCCTATAGCTGCTTAGTTTATGGTTTGTATCACTTATGCGTGATGAACCTGTTCCACATGGCATCCAATCAGTTATAAAATTCCACCTCTTCTTTGATTTCCATAGAAAACCACACTTACCCAAGGGCAAGATGTTTGGAGATATGAAGGTGATATAAGGAGTGATTACCTGGCAGAAATACAACTTCTAGATGAATGTTAGATGACATTGGTCTCAAATGTTCCCCCCAACCCTGCCCTCCCCAGTCTATATGTTCCATATCCCTGAGATGAGACTTGATAAAAGGAGCTCTTTTTCTCCATAAACATAGCTTATAAAAGGAATTTTGAGAGCTTTTAACATATGATCTAAGAGCCATTTGTTTTAGAAAACTCACTTTTAGACCATTTATTTTAGAAAATTCATTCATTTTCTCATTCATTCTAGATTTCAGAAAGAATTATGAAAATAATTCAGTATTTTCCCCTTCTCCATCCCCACCCCCTGCCATCCACAATACACAAATGAAGGAATTTTCAAAATAACTGAAGCCAAAATATTTTTAAAAATATTTATTTATTTGACTGTGCCAGGTCTTAACTACAGCATGTGGGATCTAGTTCCCCGATCAGGGATTGAAAACAGCACCGCCCCCCCTCCAACCTCAGAATTGGGAGCACAGAATTTAAGCCTCTGGACTACTAAGGAAATCCATGAAAACAAATGTTTTTTTGTATGAATCATGTAGTTTTCAAAGTGAGCCATTTGACCATCTGTGGCTGGTTGGACATCTATTCTTAGTGTGTTGTGTATCACTAATACTAGTGTGAACCTTCTAAGAGGAAAGTGGCTAGTCAATGAAGAGCCAAACCACATGAAACAAATCCTATAGCTTCAGTTCAGTTCAATTCAGTTGTGTCTGACTCTTTGTGACCCCATGGACTGACCTCCCTGTCCATCACCACCTCCTGGAGTTTACTCAAACTCATGTCCATTGAGTTGGTGATGCCATCCAACCATCTCATCCTTTTTTTTTTCCTTCTCCTCCTGCCTTCAATCTTTCCCAGCATCAGGGTCTTTTTCCATAAGTCAGTACTTCGCATCAAGTGGCCACAGTATTGGAGTTTCAGTTTCAGCATCAGACCTTTCAATGAATATTCAGGACTGATTTCCTTTAGGATGGACTGGTTTGATCTTGCAGTCCAAGGAACTCTCAAGAGTCTTCTCCAACACCACAGTTGAAAGGCATCAATTCTTTGGCATTCAACCTTCTTGATGGTCCAATTCTCATATCTGTACATAATTACTGGAAAAACCATAGCTTTGACTAGATGGACCTTTGTTGACAAAGTAATGTCTCTGCTTTTTAATATGCTGTCTAGGTTGGTCATAACTTTTCTTCCAAGGAGCAAATGTCTTTTAATTTCATGGCTGCAGTCACCCTCAATAGCTTACAAAAATATTATCAAGCTCTGCATGACTGGCATTGATTGTCCCAGTAGATGTTATTGACACCTACAGACCAAAGAAAGGTACACAGGAAGGAGACTCCAGAGCCTGGGGAGAAGGCTGCTTTTTGCCACTGAAACATTTCTGGGTAGGTAACAGCACCTGGAATGTCACTTGTAAATGTGAGGCCTTAGGGAGTTTTTTTGGACAGCCTAGACCAGCTTCCTTGGTGGCTCAGAGGGTAGAGCATCTACCTGCAAAGCAGGAGACCCAGGTTCGATCCTTGGGTCAAGAAGATCTCCTGGAGAAGGAAATGGCAACCTACTCCAGTACTCATGCCTGGAAAATTCCATGGATGGAGGAACCTGGTGGGCTACAGTCCATGGGATAGCAAAGAGTCAGATACAACTGAGCGACTTCACTTTTCACTTTCAGACCAGTTAGTGACTAGGGTATAATCTAGGACTGGCACACAAAAAACTGACTGCTTCTATCCATTTAGTTGTTGTTTATTCAATAAATGAACCCTTTCCAACTGTGGCCACCAATTTTGATGTGTGGGTTTCCTCCCTACAAATCCAAGCAGTGATCAGATACCAGCTGAGTGTCCTACAATTCACTTCAGTTCTGACAATATCTATCCAGAGAGAGCATCAGATCCTTCAAGTGTAGGACTCAGTCCTACAAGACTGGGTTTCCCCAGTGGGCTCTGTGGTAAAGAATCTACTCACAATGTGGGAGACACAGAAGATGTGGGTTACAATCCCTGTGTCTTGAAGATTCCCTAGAGGAGAATGGCAGCCCACTTCAGTCTTCTTGCCTGGAGAATTCCGTGGACAGACCACGGGGCTGCAAAAAGTTGGACATGAATGAGTGACTTAACACTTTCACTTTGGGACTTTCCAAGTGGCACTAGTGATAAAGAACCCACCCAGCCAGTGCAGAAGACAAAAGAAATGTGGGTTTGACCCCTGGATCAGGAAGATCCCCTGGAAGAGGGAATGGCAATCCACTCTAGTATTCTTGTCTGGAGAATACCATGGACAAAGGAGCCTGGCGGGCTACAGTCCATGGGGTCACAAAGAGTTAACTACAACTGAGCACAGACGCATACACACTCACAAGACTGCCCCTACTTCAGAAGGCAATTAAGAACAAGGTGATTATCTCTGCTTTGGATCAAATGGCTATAAATGAAAGGTTCCATGACTCCCTTCTTGGGTTTGGTTAATCTGCTTAGAGCAGCTCACAGAACTTAGGAAACCAGTTTGCCTAAGTTTGCCAGGTTCATTGCAAAGGATAGCCAGAGTCCAGGATTAGGAATAACTATATGGAAAAGAGATATAGGGCAAGGACTAGGGAAAGGACATGGGGCTTCCATGCTCTCTGGATGTGAAATATATATTTCTGACTATAAATCATGGTATCGCACCCTTAATAATATTGTAATATATAATAACTCTTGATAACCTCCTACAGAATTTATTGAACATTTGTTATATGCTAGGTACTGAGTTAGGTGCTGACTAAGAAAAGTTGCCTTGTCACCATTCCCTAAAAACTTATGATTTACTCTGATTGTGATCCCCACTGTTGAAGTCTAACGGACATTTTGATAAATATTTATCTCTATTGATTCACTTTGTCAATAGTTATGTAGGGAGGCTTGAATATAGAGATTGTGAAGACCTTGTTGGCAATTGATATAAAATGTGAGGGATGTTTTCTCTGTGAACCTGTCCACTTCAAGACAGTTTAAATCTGACATTTATCTTCCAGTTTATTTTTAGGAGAAATCTGATATTGGTGAGTGTAGAGAAACAAATAAGTGCTGGGAGATGAAATGCCATTTTTACCTACCCCACCATCATCTTTGGAACCAGATTCCTTTCTCTTCTTAGCATTTCATCTTGTATTGTTCACTGTATTCTCAGGTCTGTGAAGAGGCTAAACTCTCTTCTATTTCCTATTTTGTCCACATTGTTTTCTTAGCTTCAACTTTGCCCCCTTCTGGAATTTCAATGAACGTTTTAGACATGAGCTTTTGTGGGGCCTTTCCTGGTTCCTCTACCATTCTCTGTCAGCCATCTTGTTTTCTACATAGCATTTTTTTTGTTAACTTTTATTTACTATTGGTCTGATGCTGGGAGGGATTGGGGGCAGGAGGAGAAAGTGACGACAGAGGATGAGATGGCTGGATGGCATCACTGACTCGATGGGCATGAGTCTGAGTGAACTCCGGGAGTTGGTGATGGACAGGGAGCCCTGGTGTGCTGCAATTCATGGGGTCGCAAAGAGTCGGGCACGACTGAGCGACTGAACTGAACTGAACTGAACTGAATATGATGCTTACTTTTTTTTTATTTTTTGCTTTGTTTCTCTTGTTAGAAAATAAGCACGGGCTGGGTCTAGCTTATTCACTATATTATTACCAGTAGTCTACCTGGTAGATAATTAATAAATATGAATAAAAAATTAAATATTATGAATTATATTTTATCCTTTCTTCATGTAGTTTTTCACAGAATCAGCTTGTGTGTGTGTGTGTGTGTGTGTGTGTGTGTGTGTGTGTGTGTGTATTTAGGTTATCTTTTCATAGTATTATTCATGAGATTAAATCAGTGTATAGTTTAGGATTCTCCAGAGAAACAGAATCAGTAGGGTCTGTGTGTGTGTGTGTGTGTGTGTATTTTTAAGGATAGAGAGAGAGATCTTTTAAGGACTTGAAGACTTGGCCATTGGAATTATGGCCGCTGACAAGCTGAAAATCTATAGGGTTGGGTAGGAAGTTAGAGACACAGGAAAGAATGGTTGCTGCAGTTCATGGCCAGAGGCTGTTTGCTGGCCAAACTCCTTCTCACTTGGGGGAGTCAGTCTTTGTTCTGTTCAGGCCTTCAGCTGACCGGGCGAGGCCCATCCACATCAAGGAGGGCAATCTGCTTTACTCAGGCTGTTGATTTAAATGTTAATCTAGTCCAAAAACACGCTTGAGAAACACTCAGAGTTATGTTGGATCACATATCTGAGCACCATGGACCAGCCAAGTTGACACATAAAATTAACTATCACTGTTGATCTGAAACTTTAATGTTGACAGAATTGTCCTAAGAGTCAGGACACATAACTGGTTGGGTGAGATTAGATGCTTGTCCCATTTCTGCAGTTCTATGATTTGAAGCAGTCCCCAAATCTCTGGAATTCAGGTACTTTACATTAAAAAATGGGCAGGTTAGTCTGAATCAGAAGTTGGCAAACTACAGCCTGTGAGCCAAATCCAGCCACTGCCTATTTGTCTGGTGGTATAACCTTAGAGTGGTTTTTACAGATAAACATTTGGGATCGATTTGATTATCAGTGTTGAGATAATTTTCTAGGTCCAGGATGAAGCCACTCTTACCCAGGGTAGCATGTCAGCAAACTCAGATAACTTTCATGTTCCCGTAAATGTTCCACTTGACCAGAAAGAGTATATGCAGTCAGCCAGCCTCCAAATGTCAAACCAGCTTTGGGCTTCACACCTATTTCCTTGTTTTTCTTACCCAAGTAATATTGACTAAGTGGCCCCAGCCAATCAGCTACTTTCTCTTCCTCTTCCTTGTTCTTTATGCTTTATCCTATGAAAGTTTCCTACTTTCCACCCCATTTTGTAGTTTTCTGAATGGAGAATATCCACTTCATGAAGTGTTAAAGTTTGCGTGTGCCACCTCAATTGTTTTCTATAATCATTTTTAATACAGGGGACTAACTTTGAACCTCAATAAAGCAAGATTTTATTTCCCTCCCGAAGAAGTCCATTTATCCTATTTGTAGACCTGTATTGTAGGTCTACTAACTAATTACGTTATAACTATAATGTACTAACTATACTAAGAAAAATGATGCTGAAGCTGGAGCTCTGATACTTTGGCCACTTCATGCGAAGAGTTGACTCTGGAAAAGACTCTGATGCTGGGAGGGATTGGGGGCAGGAGAAGGGGACGACAGAGGATGAGATGGCTGGATGGCATCACTGACTCAATGGGCATGAGTCTGAGTGAACTCCGGGAGTTGGTGATGGACAGGGAGGCCTGGCGTGCTGCTATTCATGGGGTCGCAGAGTCGGACACAACTGAGCAACTGAACTGAACTGAACTGAATACTAACTAACTAACTATAATATACTAACTAATAATGCTGCTTTGAATTTTGTCAATAAAAGCATTGTGGNTGAGTCTGAGTGAACTCCGGGAGTTGGTGATGGACAGGGAGGCCTGGCGTGCTGCTATTCATGGGGTCGCAGAGTCGGACACAACTGAGCAACTGAACTGAACTGAACTGAATACTAACTAACTAACTATAATATACTAACTAATAATGCTGCTTTGAATTTTGTCAATAAAAGCATTGTGGAAATCTGTTTTAACTCTTCTCATATTAGTATCTATGTAATATGTTTAAAGAGTTGGCTTAAAGCTCAACATTCAGAAAATGAAGATCATGGCATCTGGTCCCACCACTTCATGGGAAATANAGGGAGGCCTGGCGTGCTGCTATTCATGGGGTCACAAAGAGTCGGACACAACTGAGCGACTGAACTGAATGGAACTGAAAGTATCTACTACTGCTTTCACAACTTCACAAGTACAGAAACTGAGGTAAAAAGAGTTTTAAAAATTTGATTGATATCTTATAACCAAGTAAGTTATGGAGCTCCAATCCAACTGAGATGGTTTGACCTCGAGGTTCAGTGTGTTAACCACTGTGGCTGTGGATAAAGCTCTAATTCCTGAATGTACAGAGATTGTCTTACAATTTGTAGTAACATCAATAAAGCAGTTTTTTGAGAAAGACAAAAGAAGAGAAAGCGAAGGATTTCTACTTGGCAGTGGAGTTGCTGTGGTGTAGTCAAGGTTGGGGTCCTCAGCTGTTCAGTTAGTCTCTGCTTATACCACACTTCTGTTGTTCTCTGCTAGTTTAACCTATGTGTCAATTTTTGGTTTCTGTCTCCCTGCATCCCTCGGTTCGCCTGGAAGGTATTGTGAGGACAGGGTGATGGCTGCACAGGAAAGTTGGTCCTTAAGGTCTCAGTTCCGATTGGATCTAAGTTTCACTCCATTTAGTAATCTCACAGGACGTGGTGTCCACTAGATGCTTACAGAAGGAATGGACACTTTTCCGTATTCTCTAAGCCAAGTATATCGTGGTTTTATGTCACTATTTATGGGGAGATTTAAATTGCTTCTTTAAAACATATTGGATGCATACAGTCTAAAGGCTGGGAGCAGTGCCTCTGGTCCTCACTCTGCTCTCTGGTTCCACACAAGGCAAAGACGCCTGTGTCTTTTAGGGTTTGGCAAAGGTGCCTTTATTACACAGCCCTTTCTCCTCTTCCCTAGCACTCTCTCCATCCATTCCAGGAAGAAATAGAAACTATGAACAGATCAGTCACAAGCAATGAAATTGAAACTGTGTTAAAAATCTTCCAGTGAACCAGGTCCAGATGGCTTCACAGATTAATTCTATCAAACATTTAGAGAAGAGATAGCACTTATCCCTCTCAAACTCTTCCAAAAATGGCAGAGTGAAATACTCCCAGACTCATTCTAAGAAGCAGCATCTTCCTGATACCAAAAGCAGCGAAGATTTCACAAACGAGAAAATTACAGGCCAATATCACTGATGAACATAGAGTGGAAAATTCTCAACAAAATACTAGTAAACTGAATCCAACAACACATTAAAAGGATCATACACCACAATACAGTGGGATTTGTCTCAGGGATGCAAAGATTCTTCAATATATGCAAATCAACCAATGTGATTCTCCATTCATTCTCTAGTCCACAAGTTCTCACACTTTTTAGCCTGAAAATGAATGAGTGCTCCTTCTTTGAATGTGACAATCAAGTACTCTATGATTTGTGAAATAGTAATTCTATAATGTTAAATCAATTCTCATTTACTTCTCCAGGAAAGATTTCTTTGTATTGTTTATAACAAATTTCCACATGACCTGATCATACTTCCACCAGATCCCTGGGGAGAGCAGTAATTTCAAAATGCTTGACTGCTGGTGACTGAAACTTCTGAAGGTGAAACTCCAGATAAGGAGGGACCACTCTCATTGACTAAATTTTTATCATGGCCAGTGGATATTACAAAACAGTGACAGATTTAAAGTACCAAAAGGAAAATAAAGGCAACAAGAATTTTATAATGAAACTATCTTTAGAAAACAAACAAATGTAAAAATATCCCCTAATAAAAGTGAAGAGAAGTCATTGCTAGCAGGTATGCCTATAAAAACTACAAAAGAAAACCATTCAGATCAACTGACTCAGATCCACAGGAAGGGATAACAAAGGTAAAGAAGATAGAAACAAAAAATGCTTGCTTCGATTTACATAATGTTCAAGTCCAGGAAAAGTCAAACTATTGTGGTAGATGTGACAATAACAACTAGCTTGTTGCATTAGGAGGAGTTATTATTCACCCAAAAGCTCCTTGAGGGAGGTGTTTGGAAAAGATCTGGTCAGTGAACTTATATAAACTTGACTCAGTTGCACAAATAAAATTTCTGCCATTTACCCTGCATTTGTTTTCATCTCAATTTTTTAAAAAGTACAAACCAAGTGCAAACATTTATTCCATGTTTTAAATAAAAAACATGAAAAGAGAATAAGCATCACTGAATATTTATGAAACTTAAGCTTATTANCTGGTCAGTGAACTTATATAAACTTGACTCAGTTGCACAAATAAAATTTCTGCCATTTACCCTGCATTTGTTTTCATCTCAATTTTTTAAAAAGTACAAACCAAGTGCAAACATTTATTTCATGTTTTAAATAAAAAACATGAAAAGAGAATAAGCATCACTGAATATTTATGAAACTTAAGCTTATTAAGGAGAAGGCAGTGGCAACCCACTCCAGTACTCTTGCCTGGAAAATCCCATGGACGGAGGAGCCTGGTAGGCTGCAGTCCATGGGGTCCCTAGGAGTTGGACACGACTGAGCGAGTTCACTTTCCCTTTCCACTTCATGCATTGGAGAAGGAAATGGTAACCCACTCCAGTGTTCTTGCCTGGAGAATCCCAGGGACGGCAGAGCCTGGTGGGCTGCCGTCTATGGGATTGCACAGAGTCAGACACGACTGAAGCAACTTGGCAGGAGCAGCAGCAAGCTTATAAAAGAGAAGTGTAAATGTAATTGGAAAAGTACTAAAGAACTAGAAAACTGGCTGAGGAAATGAAGGAAACATTTAATTATATCTCTTTCCTATTTGAAAGCACTGATTTTATTCTCTGTTGGTTTTCCCTCAAACACAGACATTTTATATTTCTCTGCCTTCTCGCGAGAGCCCTTATCCTCCCACTGGTGCTCTCCAAGTGACTGCACCCACTAGGGCATTTGCATTTTGGCCCCTAAGAAAGTACTCAGATAAAACACTTCAGGTGAGATCTTTAAGTCTGAGATAAAAGATCAGCTCTAGTCTTGCTTTGACTTACCATGACTCATCAGATAAACTCTCAAAATGAAATTCTGCTCAGGTCCTGGGGTCTTCTCCTGCTCTGGGTCCCAGGTGAGGACGGAGTGGGGATGAGGAGGATAGGGGTGAGTTCTGGGGGCACCACTGCCCTCCACGTCTACTTTGTCCAAGAGTTAGAGGCATATGTTTTATCCTTTGGGAAGAGGTATGTGATGTTTAGGTCTGTGAGTCTGAGGAACATTCTAGAAAGAAAAAGGACCTATCCCCTGATGAAGACTGTGACACAGAAAGAGAGGGATGTTGTAGGTGACTTGCAGAGACCTATCGGTACATCACAAATCTTACACTCTTTTTTAGAAATTTAATGTATTAGGATAGTAACCAAAATCACAAAATGTTGCTTAACTTGAAATAAATAACAGAAAGAGAGACTATGGCCTTGAGAAAACAGAAAAATCAGGCATGTAAAGATAATATTTCCATAAACAGAGTGGCTTCCCATGTGGCATTAGTGGTAAAGAATCTACCTGCCAATGCAGGAGATATAAAAGACATTGATTTGATCCCTGGGTTGGGAAGATCCCCAGAGAAGAAAACGGCAACCTACTCTACTATTCTTGCCTGGGAAATCTCATAGACATAGGAGCCTGGCAGGGTCATAAGGAGTCAGACATGACTGAGCGACTAACATATTTTTTCCCCACCAACTCAAATAATAAAGACATTTACAAAACCTTCCCTGAGTTCCCTTTAAACTAGAATAATTATCAGTGAATTTTTCCTATAGCCAATAACAGGTATAGTTACTTAGGAAAGATGACCCACTTCACTCATAGGTCTCAGGGCTCAGGAATCTAGTACAGTGACCTGCAGGTGAGGAGTTCCCTCTGATGGGAGAGAGCTCAGTTCTCAGTTATCACCCAAGGAGAAACTCTCACTTTTCATCAGAAAGAACCTCCATTTGGACCTGTCATGACACAATCCTATGTCTGTCTCTAATCTTGACCAAAGCAACATGGATTTGTACTATTTGAGCTGACAAAGTCTATAGATCAAAGTCTACAAAATATGTGGTGGCTGGAAAAGACTCTTGAGAGTCCCTTGGACAGCAAGAAAATCAAACCAGTCAGTCCTAACAGAAATCAATCCTGAATATTCATTGGAAGGACTGAAGCTGAAGCTCCAATATTTTGGCCACCTGATGTAAAGTGCTAACTCATTGGAAAAGACCCTGATGCTAGGAAAGATTGAAGGCAAAAGGAGAAGAGGGCGGCAGAGGATGGGATGGTTAGATAGCATCACTGACTCAATGGACGTGAGTTTGAGTAAACTCCGGGAGATAGTGGAGGACAGGGAGCCCTGGCATGCTTCAGTCTGTGGGGTTGCAAAGAGTCAGACACAACTGAGCAACTGAACGGCAACAATGACTACAAAACATGTAACCATATCACACTCTCCACCCCACAAATTCTAACTCCATGATAACACTCTCAAATGATTCCACCAACAACACTATCTGATAACATGCAGGAGGCAGAGGTTCTTTTTTAGAATTAGGGATATTATGTTCTCTGTGTACAGGCTCTATAAGAAAATTTGAAAGCTTTTTCTGACAAAAAAAATTTTTATAAGCATTTACTTTTTCTGTGTATTTCAAGGCAACAGATGGTAAAATAAAACACCAATCAGAATTACAAACTTTATGTTAATTTCACAGAAAATAGCAATACTATCTGAAATTCAAGCTAAAGAATACTTTGTAAAAGTAGCCTTTTAAAGAGTTGATTTGGGACTTCTCTGGTGGTACAGTGGATAAAAATATGCCTGCCTAAACAAAGGACATGGGCATGGGTGTGATCCCTGGTCCCAGAAGATTCCACAGGCCCCAGGACAGCTAAGCCCATGAGCCACAACTCCTGAAGCTTTCGTGCCCAGATCCTGTGCTCCTCAAGAGAAGCCACCACAATGAGAAACTCACACACTGCAACGAAGAGCATCCCACCCATGGCAACTAGAGAAAGCCCATATGCAGCAACGAAGATCCAACACAACCAAAAATTAATTTAAAAAAACAAAGGATTGATTTACAGCAGAAGAAAATACGGCCTTATTTCCACTCTTATTTTTTCAGTGCAGAAGTTTCCATATTAGGTATTGAGTGATTTGTTTCCCAGGTGTGCCATAATCAAGTATCACAAACTTAGAGACCTAAAACAATACAAATTTATTCTCTCATAGCTCCAGAGGCAGAAAGTTTAAAATTAATACCCCTGAGGGGTTCTGATCCAACACCATTTTCTACAATGACCTTTTTTTTTTTCACTTTTTTTAAAAATTGGAGTATAATTGCTTTACAATGTTGTGTTTGTTTCTGCTGTACAATGAAGTGAGTCAGTTATAAGTTCAGTTGCTCAGCTGTGTCCGACTCTTTGAGACCCCATAGACTGCAGCACACTGGGCTTCCCTGTCCATCACCAATTCGTGGAGCTTGCTCAAATCCGTGTCCGTAGAGTCAGTGATGCCATCCAACCATCTCATCCTCTGTCATCCCCTTCTCCTCTCGTCTTCAATCTTTCCCAGCATCAGGGTCTTTTCCAATGAATCAGCTATATAAATACATATATACCCTCCCTCATGGACCACCCTCCCCTCCGTCCGATATCCCACCCCTCTAGGTCATCACAGAACACTGAGCTGGGCTCCCTGTGCTACACAGCAGCTCCCCACTAGCTATTTTACACATGGTAGTGTATATATGTCAATGCTACTCCCAATTCATCCCATACTCCCCTTCCCTGGCCCTGTGTCCACATGTCCATACTCTACAGCTGTGTCTCTATTTCTGTCTTGCAAATAGGTTCACCAGTACTGTTTTTCCAGATTCCACATACATGCATTGATATATGACATTTGTCTTTTTCTTTCTGGTTTCACTGTATGACAGACTCTAGGCCCATACACATACAGTGATCATCTTTGATGAAATCCCAGGAAAATGTTAGTCATAGGTACAGAACACTGAGACATTAAAAGAGTAGATTTGTTCTCATTATAACATACAGAATTTCCTTTTAAACTGTAGATTCAAGACTATGGCCAGCCAAATACATGATGAGAAAATGTTGATATGAGAAGAATTTATAACCATTCAGAAAAAAAGATAATATAGTAATATGAAAATATTCCTTGTTCATTCTCTCCTACTATCCCAAGGAAATTTTTCTCTTATGAAATCCTTTGATTAATCTGGTATATTTATTCAAAATGTGATAGTCACCAGTCTATAACAACTGGTTACCACATTCACTGCCTGAGGCATGGAATTCTGTTTTCTTGTCTTTTGCCTTAAATAGGGACTATAAGCTCTTTAGTTAGAAGAATGAGATTTTTCTAGCCAGATAAATTTCTTTTGACCCGAGTCACTTGAATGCTTTGTAAACTTTAATTCACTAGGTACTGGAGGAAGACAGTTTCTAATACTTGGCTCTAAAATTCTTAAACAGTTAACCAGGTGATAGAACATGACAGATGACTCGAGGTAACTAAAGTCCATGATGTTTGGGGGAGAAAACTTGAAGATCAGTGCTAATGGGGATGAAAGCTGTTTCCTTCTATCAATTAGCTAGGAGAAAACCAAGCAAGATGCCCATTCACCTCCCAGAGACTGATTTGCACATACATCGCCACACTGTCAGGGTCTCTAACGCTTTCTTAGAGAGGCAAGACATCTACACTGGGTGAAGTAGGCATCCTTAAGCCAGTGCCCCTTAAGTTTTTAGATCACAGTCTCACATATATATGGGCTTCCCTGGTGGCTCAGATGGTAAAGAATCCGCCTGCAACGCAGGAGACCTGGGTTCTATCCCTGGGTTGCAAAGATCCCCTGGAATAGAACATGACAACCCACTCCAGTATTCTTGCCTGGAGAATCCCCATGGACAGAGGATCCTGGCGGGCTACAGTCGATGGGGGGTTGCAAAGAGTCAGATACAACTGAGCAACCAAGCACAGCACAGCACACACATATACACAACATAGGTATAGTACATATTTTAAAAGTCCACAAAACAGACTTACCATAAGACTATATCACACATTCGTTTTCCATTCTATTCCATTTTACTCTATTTTATTCCATTATTCTAGTTATTGTCAGTAAACCATCTGGTCATGACACTCTAAATATGGGGTCCACAAACCCCAAGCAATGGAATGCTACCAGTCTGAGGCCTGTTAGGAATTGGGCCACACAGCAGGAGGTGAGGGAGGATGGGCAAGTGAGCAAAGCCTCATCTATGTTTACAACTGCTCCTCATTGCTCACCTCACCTTACTGCCTGAGGTCCATCTCCTGTCAGATCAGCACGGCATTGGATTCTCATAAGAGCGCAAACCCTACTGCACTTGAGTCATCCCCAAACTATGCCCCCTCCCCCATCCATCGAAAAATTTTCTTCCATGAAACCAGTCCGTGGTGCCAAAAAGACTGTGGACTACTGCTCTAAATTAATTAATTTCTTGGCCCTTGAACAGATAAAATCTTCCATTTTAAAATACGGCCCTAGGGAATAGGCTTCTAAGCGTGACATGTTACAAAGGCCCTGCATTAAAAGCCTGAAGAAACTACTGGAACAAACTCAAAAGTCACAGCAGTACTTTCTCCTTATTGTAAATCATGAGGCAAGTGTTAGAGAAATGCAGAAAAGATTAAAAAGGATCTATTGAGTTAGAACCAATATTTCACATCCATCTCGAGAGCTTGTTAGCTCATATAATACACAATAGGTTCAAATTAAAGTTTAAGTCTTAGAGATCTATATATTTTTCTTTCTAAATTTTTACAAGAAGACCTTCCTATTGTAATTAGATTTTAGATCCTCAGTACAGATAAGTACCACAAAATGTAGAGAGGATTGTATCTTACAAATACCAGAGAGAAACCCCTTGGACTGAATGTGGATCCATGATGTGAGCGCCCAGGAGGCCCTAAGCCCCACAGCAGCACCGGCTCTGCAGCTGCAAGGACAAAACTGCTTCACCCCTCATGATTTGCATGCTTTCTCCAGGGTCCATTTCTGCTCTTCAGAATCCTCATAAATAGGCTGTTAAGTGTTCCTGGGCAAGAAAAAAGAACTTCAGGCAGGACTCGGATGAAACATGGGTGTCCTAACTCAACTCTCCTGCCTTCTGTTCTTCTGGCTCCCAGGTGAGAAGGGGAATGAATGCAGGGGATACCCCCCTGAAATGATGGGAATTCTTCCCTGCTAACTGGGAAATCCTGCCCAGGGTCTCTGTGGATCTCTGACCCCCAATCCCTTCTTGGAGACCCCAGTGCAGCTAAGCTCTGCTGGGAGGCAAGTGGCATGGGATTTGTCAACCATGGTGACTTTGTGTTTTGCTTCCTTCTCAGCTTCCAGTGGGGAGGCTGTGCTCTACCAGACTCCAGCCTACATCGCTGTACCCGTAGGAGAGAGCATCTCCATCACTTGCAAAGCCAATCAAAGCATTAGTGATTACTTAAGCTGGCATAAGCAGAAACCTGGCCAGGCTCCTATGATTCTCATCTATGATGCCGATAATCGTCATAATGGTGTCCCAGAGAGGTTCACTGCGACTCAGTCTGGGACAGAATTTGTTTTCACAATCAGCCAGGTAGAGGCTGATGATGCTGCCATGTATTACTGCCAACAGGCTTATGTATTTCCTCCCACACTGTTACAGCCCCGGACATAAACAGTCCTCCCAAGCCAGTTATGTGCTGAGGGTTGGTGGTTACAGCAGCTGCACTGTGCCGTGTGGTCTGTTCAGAGCTGCAGGGTTTACTTTGAGGAAGGGTTTGAATACCAGATCACCTGACCTGCCTCTTGAGAAATCTGTATGCAGGTCAGGAAGCAACAGTTAGAACTGNGATGTTCAAGCTGGTTTTAGAAAAGGCAGAGGAACCAGAGATCAAATTGCCAACATCCACTGGATCATGGAAAAAGCAAGAGAGTTCCAGAAAAACATCTATTTCTGCTTTACTGACTATGCCAAAGACTTTGACTGTGTGGATCACAATAAACTGTGGAAAATTCTGAAAGAGATGGGAATACCCAATCACCCAACCTGCCTCTTGAGAAATCTATATGCAGATCAAGAAGCAGCAGTTAGAATTGGATATGGAAGAATAGACTGGTTCCAACTCAGGAAAGGAGTACGTCAAGGCTGTATATTGTCACCCTGCTTATTTAACTTCTATGCAGAGTACATCATGAGAAATGCCAGGCTGGATGAAGCACAAGCTGGAATCAAGATTGCCAGGAGAAATATCAATAACCTCAGATATGCAGATGACACCACCCTTATGGCAGAAAGTGAAGAAGAACTCAAGAGCCTCTTCATGAAAGTAAAAGAGGAGAGTGAAAAAACTGGCTTAAAACTCAACATTCAGAAAAGTAAGATCATGGTATCTGGTCCCATCACTTCATGGGAAATAAATAAGGAAAACAATGGAAACTGTGAGAGACTTTATTTGTTTTAGGCTCCAAAATCACGGCAGATGTTGAGTGTAGCCATGACATTAAAGAATGCTTGCTCCTGGAAGAAAAGCTATGCCTAACCTAGTCAGCAAACTAAAAAGTAGAGACATTACTTTCCCAGCAAAGGTTGATCTAGTCAAAGCTATTGTTTTTGCAGTAGTCAAGTATGGATGTGAGAGCTGGACTATAAAGAGAGCTGAGTGCCAAAGAATTGATGCTTTTGACCTGTGGTATTGGAGAGCCTCTTGAGAGCCCCTTGGACTGACAGGAGCTCAAACCAGTCAACTCTAAAGGAAATCAATCCTGAATATTCATTGGAAGGACTGATGCTGAAGCTGAAGCCCCAATACTTGGGCCACCTGATGCATAGAACTGACTCATTGAAAAAGATCCTGATGCTGGGAGGAGAAATGGACAACAGAGGATGAGATGGTTGGATGGCGTGAATGACTCGATGGACATGAATTTGAGTAGGCTCCAGGAGTTGGTGATGGACAAGGAAGCCTGGTCTGCTTCAGTTCATGGAGTTGCAAAGACTCAGACATGACTGAGCAACTGAACTAAACTGAACTGAAAGTCTACTTTGATGTTACTCCGTCAAATAAGGATATTTCCTTATACTATTTCTGGAGTTAATTTTAGTGTTTTAAGCAGCTTTATGAGGACTCCCCACTGATGCTGTGTTGGTATTGTAAGGTGCCGGCATTCATGTGCACTTTACACGTATTGTCTCTTAGCTAATGATCAGCTTCTCTGGTGGCTCAGCTTCTATTATTAACTGAGGCCAAAACTGAGGCTCAGAATTGAACAATTCAATTTTTGGATTGACAACATTTATTACAAAAATATGGTTATGTGTACACATACATATATTCATCGCAGACATTTTGAAAATGATAGGAAGTTTAATAAAAAAGAAGAAAAATTGCTCAAAATGCCATTTCTCTTGTATAATGACTATTAATTTTTTCATAGGCTTATAAGTACCTATGTATACAAACATGTTTAAGTAAATGCCTCCACATTGAAAACCACAGATTCATACTAAGCACACCATTTTGTAATTTTTCTGTTTGTAAGCATAACTGGCAACTTATCCCATATCATGTAAATTTTTCTATAGCAGAGATCAATATGCTCTTTCTGTAAAGGGCTAGATGGTAAATATTTTGTGATTTACAGGCAATAATGTCTTTGTCCCAATCACTTAACTCTGAGAAAGCAGTTATACACAATGTACAAACACATAAGTACAATGTGTTCCAATAAAACTTTACCTATAAAAACAGGCAGGGCATCACATTCAGCTGGTAGATCAGAGTTTGCTGATCCTCACTCTACAGAATCAATTGTTTATAGTGATACCGATAGTAGTTTATCTACCACACAGCTGTATTACTATTTACTTTTAAGTATTTATTTATTTTGTGTCTGTCACAAAATAATCATAATATTGTGATGAAAATTATTATAATTAAAAATTAGTATGGACATTCTAGGTTTTCCTCAGATACTTCGCTGGAAAAATTTCTTAGTGCCTTGGAAAGTCTTTCTACAAAGTGCTTGCTAAGTATAGCGTTTGTGTTGCACTAAACCATTGTCTATGAGGTTATAATTTCCATTCTTCCCAGTGCTACAAAGGAAGGTCTCTTTATCCATATAGGCTTGTGACAAAGCATCCTATGGTTTAAAATTTTTTTTGCCAATTTTGTAAGAAAAAATGATATCTGTATTTTTGAATTTTCTTTATGATTGAACATTGTTAATTATATTTTCTTTTTTTTCCCATGCTTAATGATTAATCATAAATCTATTTTCTTCAGGTCAACTTAATTTTCTAAATGATGGAAACATGCAAATTTCATTTTAGCATATTCAATGACATATCCATAGTTAAGATTAACATATCAAGTGTTGTATTAATACATAGGCACTATTGAAACAGTCCCTGTAAGTCCTTGTTTGTCTACTGTAAGTATAAAATCAACTGTGTTTCTTTTCTAATCTTGCCTCCTTCGACTTTTGCTATAAATACAATTATATTTTTCTGCCTTCTTTTTTCCCTCTCCCTGGGCTCTTCCCATGGAAAGCACACTTTATCTGACTTAGTGGAAGGCACGGTTCTGACATCCTTTTCAGTTCAGTTCAGTTCAGTTCAGTCACTCAGTCGTGACCGACTCTACGACCCCATGAATTGTAGCATGCCAGACCTCCCTGTCCATCACCAACTCCCCAAGTTCACTCAGACTCACGTCCATCGAGTCGGTGATGCCATCCAGCCATCTCATCCTCTGTCATCCCCTTCTCCTTCTGCCCCCAATCCCTCCCAGCATCAGGGTCTTTTCCAATGAGTCCACTCTTCACATGAGGTGGCCAAAGTACTGGATCTTCAGCTTTAGCTTCATTCCTTCCAAAGAAATCCCAGGACCAATATCATTTAGAATGGACTGGGATCTCCTTGCAGTCCAGGGGACTCTCAAGAGTCTTCTCCAACACCACAGTTCAAAAGCATCAATTTGTCAGCACTCAGCTTTCTTCACAGTCCAACTCACATCCATACATGACCACTGGAAAAACCATAGACTTGACTAGACAGACCTTTGTTGGCAAAGTAATGTCTCTGCTTTTCAATATGCTATCTAGGTTGGTCAAAACTTTCCTTCCAAGGAATAAGTGTCTTTTAATTTCATGGCTGCAACCACTATCTGCAGTGATTTTGGAGCCCCCAAAATAAAATCTGACACTGTTTCCACTGTTTCCCATCTATTTCCCATGAAGTGATAGGACCAGATGCCATGATCTTAGTTCTGAAAGTTGAGCTTTAAGCCAACTTTTTCATTCTCCCCTTCCACTTTCATTAAGAGGCTCTTTAGTTCTTCTTCACTTTCTCCCATAAGGGTGGTGTCATCTGCATATCTAAGGTTATTGATATTTCTCCCGGCAATCTTGATTCCAGCTTGTTTTTCTTCCAGTCCAGCATTTCTCATGATGTACTCTGCATAGAAGTTAAATAAGCAGGGTGACAATATATAGCCTTGACTTACTCTTTTTCCTATTTGGAACCAGTCTGTTGCTCCATGTCCAGTTCTTTTACCCTGGCTTTATTCTGTGGTGGAATAAATGTGCTCAAGGTCACAGGCATGTGCCCTCCACAAAGAAAGAAAAAGGATGTCTAAGTCCTAACCCCCACCACCTGTAAATTTGACCTTATTTGGAAATAGGGTCTTTGCAGATATAATGACTTTAAGATGAGGTCATTAGTTTGGACTCTAATCCAATATGACGAGTGTTCTTATAAGAAGCTGTCTCTATCGAGACAGAGGGAAAATGGCCACATGAAGATGGTGGCAGAGATTGAGTTACACAGCCATAAGCCAAGGCACACCAGGGCTACTAGAAGGTGGAAGAGACAAGGAAGAATCCTCCCTAATAAGCTTAGGAGGGAGCACAGCCCTGACAACAGCTTGATTTCAGACTTCTTGCCTCCAGAGCTGTGAGAGAACACATCTTTGTGTTAAGCCACCACGTTTGTACTGCTTTGCTATGGTAGTGTTAGAAAATGGATATAGGCATGAATAGTGGCCAGTTCTTTTGGAGCAAGACTGTTCAGGAGTTCTGCCCACTCTTTTCTCCTTCAAGTGGAGCAAACTCTTTTTCCTTGATGGTTGATCTGTCTGTGACTGATTGGTTGTTTATTTCAAGGAAGAACACCCTTGGGTGCAGACCTTTATCTCCAATCTAGCCATGTGTTAGTTGCTCGGTCATGTCCAACTCTTTGAGACCCCATGGACTGTAGCCCTCCAGGCTCCTCTGTCCATGGAATTCTCCAGGCAAGAATACTGGAGTGGGTTGCCATTCCTTTCTCCAGGGGATCTTCCCAACCCAGGGATTGAACCCAGGTGTCCTGCATTGCAGGTGGATTCTTTACTGTCTGAGCTACCAGGGATTCCAGTGTAGCTATGCCATCATTAAAGGTGATATTTTGATCTCCTATTCCTGTTCCTCTGGCAATCTGCACAGGTAGTACATACATCCGGAAGTCTAAAGAAAGATAAGTGGTAACTGGTGTTTTGGTGATCAACATATAACCTGAATACGCCCAACACCTTGCTTTGGCTGTGGTGGCCAGTGTCCGAATAGACAGGTACAATATAGCTTAGGTTTCAGCAGGCTTGACTTCAGGGCTTTCTCACTGCTGTTGATCCAAGAAGGCGTGTTGTGGTCACATCTGATATCACAGGTATTTGACCCCTGAAAGGGGAGATTTTTATTCTAGTTAAGTCTTCTAGTTAACATTTTGTACAGGCTTTTAGGGGCACTGGTGGAGAGAATGATTTGTTTCCCTTTATCTTTACATTTTTCCAGCTAAGATTTTAAATGGCAAAGGCAGGTAAGTTTCCCATGGGCCTCAGAGAATGAATACATGAGGGCTGAACCTCCTATTTAGTATTGTCATGAGATGGTAGCACTTAGTGGGCTGCCCCAAATCTATTCCTTCTTGTCCTACTTTGAATTACTTTGACGAATGAGGAAGATGTGGAAGGGTGAATCTCATGAATTCAGGAGAGCATCAAGAAGAATGAAAGTCCTTATTACACACCAGATACATCATTTTCTTGGGCAGAGGGAAAAAAAAAAAAAACCTCAGTGTTTATTATTAGAAACTTGAAGGTTGGAAGGAAATTTGAAAGGCTTTTCCCTGGAACACCAATTTTAGAAAAACTGAACCAGGAAAGTTGGGTGAATGAGACTGATGTATGTAAGATGCTGCTGCTGCTAAGTCGCTTCAGTCGTGTCCGACTCTGTGCGGCCCCATAGACGGCAGCCCAGCAGGCTCCCCTGTCCCTGGGATTCTCCAGGCAAGAACACTGGAGTGGGTTGCCATTTCCTTCTCCAGTATGTAACATGAGTTCATCTTAATTTTGATTTTTTTTTTTCAGCTGCACTACATGGCATGTGAAATCTTAGTTCCCCAGCCAGGGATCAAATCCACACCCCCTTGTATTGGAAGCATGGAGTCTTAACCTCTGGACCAGGGAAGTCTCAAATATGCTTTCCTCTTACTATCAAAACATGAGCAGAAGGAGAGAGGAAGTAAAGGAGGGCATGTGCATTTCAGAGGGCAGGTGAGAGATTTTTTATTAGAAACATTAGAATCTTAATGATCAGTGAAAAGGAGGTAAGTTCGGACCTAACTGTTTATAAAGGTGGGACCAGAGGACTCAGTGATGAGGTTGAAGGTGGTGAGGAGGATATGGAAGAGACACAGGGGGGCCTTCAGCGTGACAGAGAGCTGAGGTCAGATCACCACACCAAGTACTGGTCCATGGCTTGTTAGGAACTGGGCCGCACCACACGAGGCAAGAGACAGGAAAGTGAGTGAAGCTTCATCTGTATTCTAAGACGGAAGAGGACAGGCCCTGAGCTCTACTGTGACAAGCTCGAGCAACAGACAGATGCCCAAGGTTGAGGGCAAAAACCGAGCAACCAGCTCGGTGTGGAGGCTGTTGGGGCCAGCCACTCTGCTGCAAGGCCCAGAGGCTCACAGAGGCCACCATGTGGATTCAAGGACTCCACCCCGTCTGTCTGACACAAGGTTCTGTGCCTCCACCATGTGTATCCAGAAGAGGGACTGGGTCTGGGAAACCAAGCATTTATCTCATTTATATTACTTTAAACTACGTTAGGAGAAGGAAATGACAACCCACTCCAGTATTCTTGCCTGGAGAATCCAGTGGACAGAGAAGCCTCATGGGCTGTAGTCTATGGGGTTGCAAGAGTTGGATACAACTGAGCGACTAAGCACACGCAAACTAGGTAAATCAACTGGACTGACATATAGTTTCTTTCCCTTGCTACCCTTCAGATTTCCTAAAGGAAATCAACCCTGAATATTCACTGGAAGGCCTGATACTGAAATTGAAGCCCCAGTACTTTGGCCACCTGATGCGAAGAGCCAGCTCATTGGAGAAGTCTCTGATGTTGGGAAAGATTGAGGGCAGGAGAAGGGAACGACAGAGGATGAGATGGTTGGATAGCATCACTGACTCAATGAACATGAACTTGAGCAAACTCTGGGAGATAGTAGAGGATAGGGAAGCCTGGTGTGCTGCAGTCCATGGGGTCACAAAGGCTTGAACATGACTGAGTGAACAGCAAGAACCCATCAAATAGAATGTTATAAATGATTGGATTATAAATCAGATTCTATTTCTCAGAGAAAAATAGAGTACATTCTCTTCTTGAACATTTGGGCACTGTGTAAGATAATTGAGTCCCCTACTGTACATGCGAGCTAAGTCACTTCAGTTGACACTATGGACTGTGGCCCGCCAGGCTCCTCTGTCCATGGGCTTCTCCAGGCAAGAATACTGGAGTGGATTGCTATGTCCTCCTCCAGGGGATCTTCCCGACCCAGGGATTGAACCTGTATCTCTTATGTCTCCTGCATTGGCAGGAGGGTTCTTTACCACTAGCACCACCTGGGAAGCCTTCTCTAGTGTACAGAGGTTTCATTATGCAAAAACTGGCTCTCAAGCATATGCTATTTTTAACAGTCTCTAGTAAGAAGTGCGGAGAAGGCGATGGCACCCCACTCCAATACTCTTGCTTGGAAAATCTCATGGATGGAAGAGGCTGGTGGGCTGCCATCTATGGGGCTGCACAGAGTTGGACATGACTGAAGTGACCTAGCAGCAGCAGCAGTAGCAATAAAACATGAGCCTTCTGCTTGCCTGTGGGGTCTTATGCTGTATCCTAATACCAGAACCTCTTCATGGCCACCCTTCACACCTGGAGTCTTCCAGAATGCTTCTTGCTTATTGGTACATTCCAGAAAAAAACAGGAAAGACAAAGTGCCAGGGACATACTGTTAGGTTATCATTTCCACCAAGTCATCCTTTTGTCCAGCCTTGGAAAGCTTTTTGATGAGGCCCAGGGATGAGACGGACTCAGTAATGTGCTGTTGACCAAGGGTTCCCAACACCCAGGCCATGGACCAGTACATGGACCGCACAGCAAGAAGTGAGTTACAGGCAAGCAAGTGAAGCTTCACCTGTATAGCCACTCCTCATTGCCCACATTACCACCTGAGCTCCTCCTCCTTTCAGATCAGCTGCAATGTAATAAACTCAATGTGCTTGAATCATCCTAAAACCACCCCTCCCACCGTCTGTGAAAAATCTGTTTTCCATGAAACCGGTTCTTAGTGTCAAAAATGTTGGGGACTGCTGCTGTAGGTTCATGAGCTAGGTTCGGACCTAACTAATGACCAGCCGGAAATCAGACTGAGGCTGTTGATTCCTTGTCCATTTATTCCTTCTTTCAGTAAATATGTCCTGGCCGGGCTAAGCACTGACATTACAATTGGGAAAGAGACATTGTAACACATTTTGCCCTCCTGGAGCTTATAGTCTAGGAGATAACAAGCAGCAAGAAAGGTGGAGGGAGTGGTGAACTAAACTGTTACTTTTCCACACCAAATCTGCTATAGAAATTGAATCTGGGAGAACAGAGCTTGGCAAAATAAGGAAAGCGAAATAATGCATCTGAGTTGATGCTACAGGAGACTGGCGTGTCCTGAACGTCTTGAGTGAGCAGATATCGTGAGGATCAGAGAAAGAACACCAACAACCATGACCTTAAACAGTTATCTCTATCTTCCTTGGTGGTTCAGTGGTAAAGAATCCACTTGCCAGGCAGGAAACACAGGTTCAATCCCTGCCTCGGGAAGATCCCCTAAAGAAGGAAATGTCAACCCACTGCAGTATTTCTGCCTGGGGAATCCCATGGAGGGGAGCCTGGCAGGCTCCATGGGGTCACAATAAGTTGGACACAGCTAAGCGACCAGATAGCAAACAGCTGGCTTAATAGGAGAGTTTCTTAAAGAGCTACTTTATAGCAATAAGAGTAAATTGGGGAAAGAGTGGCATGGAATCACAGAAACTTTTGCTGCATTTGAAAAACAAGGATTTTTCTGTTGCTGGTTGGCGATGTCCTCTTTCAAAACTAAGGAAAAATCACGTTCCTACACATCAGAGAAATGAAGCTTGAGTATATTCAATATTCATGAAGGAAATGAGCACAGCATGTGGAACCCAAACTTGCCTTTGTCTATTTTCCAGTCATTTGCTATTTTCCATACTTGGCCACCCAGTCTCTGTGACTTTGAGGCCCACCCAAGGGATCTTGGTGTCAGCAAGGGAAGGATGAAACTGCAGTTAGGCGTAAACATGAAAATTTGTGTTAAATGTGTTGAAGCACAGCTAATGGGATTCCAGGCATTTCTCTGTAATATGCAGTGGAATTTGTAACAATATGCTTGTAAAAAACTCTGCTACTGGGACTACTGGGTTTTCATTATAAATAAAAAAATAAAGTTAATTATGAAGATACTTACTATGAAGAAATGTGGTAATGACACAGATTATGTTCTCTAGAAGAAATGAGGGAGCTTTGATTTCTGGTCATCTGAATGCAGTTTTCCAACTTAGTCTACAGAGCAAGGAAAAAAATTGGCATCCCAACGTGTGCTAAAGTCTAGTGGTGCCCTCTTCATCAAGGCATTCATATTTTGAGTGCAAGAGCAGTCACACATTGTTTACAGAGATAAATGTTTTGTATCTGACTAATAATTGTTTCATTCAAATATATTACTCCCTTGATTTTTAAATTAAAAAAATATATAACCTATTAATGTACTTGCTATGGCTCAGTGGTAAAGAACTCACCTGTCAATACAGGAGACATGGATTTGATCCCTAGGTTGAGAAGATCCCCTGGGGAAGGAAACGACAACTCACTCCTGTATTCTTGCCTGGCAAGTCCCACGGAGAGTGGAGCCTAGCGGGCTATGGTCTGTGGGGTTGCAAAAGAGTTGGACACAACTTAGCAACAGAGCACACATGATGGCAAGACTAACTAAGGCACAATAATTACAAATGTCATCGCTTATATAGCTCTTCATTGACAGTATTCCTCTGTGTCTGTGAAAATCTTCATGTATGTCTGTGGCCCAATGTGTTTAATAGTAATGATCTATTTGACTCTCAAAAATGTATTGTTTTTCTGGATAACTGCATATAAAAGAGTAAAATCAGAACATTTTCTCATGCCATATACAAAACGGACTGAATGGCATGTAAGACCTGAGACTATAAAACTTCTGGAAAAAAATACATATAGTTAGAACACTCCTTGACATAAATTATAGCAATTTTTAAAAATCAATCTCCTCCGGTAAAATAACAAAAGCAAAAATAAGCAAATGGGGCCTAATTAAACTTAAAAGGTTTGCACAGCAAAAGAAACCATTGACAGAATGAAAAGACAACCAACTGAATGGGAGAAAATATTTGCAAATGATATGACTGATAAAGAGGTAATATCCAAAATATGTAAACCGCTCATATAATTCAATACCAAAAAATAAGCAACTTAACTGAAAAATGGGAAGAGGATCTGAATACATATTTTTCCAAAGAAGATACAAATGGCCAACAGGCACAAGAAAAGATGTTCACCATTTCTAATATCAGAGAAATACAAATCCAAACCTCAAAGAGATATCATCTCTCCTCTGTAGAGTGTTGGAATGTAAATTAGTACAGCCACTATGGAAAATAGTAAAGAGGCTCCTCAAAAAGCTAAAAGCAGAACTATGACACGTACGTGCTCAGTCACTCAGTCGTGTCCAGCTCTTTGTGACCCTATAGACTATAGCCCATTAAGCTCCTCAGTCCATGGGATTCTCCAGTCAAGCATACTGGAGTGGGTTGCCATTTCCTTCTCCAGGGAATCTTTCTGATCCAAGGACTAAACTGAGTCTCCTGCCTCTCCTGAATTTACAGGCAGATTCTTTACCACTAAGTCACCTGGGAAGCCCTACTATGTCATCCAGCAATTCCACTCTTAAGTATATATATCTGAAGAAAGCAAAAACACTAAATCAAAAAGATACATGCACCCAATGTTCATAGCAGCATTATTTCCCATAGCCAAGATATGGAAGCTACCTAAGTTCCCATCAACAGATGAATACATAAAGAAGATGTAGTGTATGAATACAATGGAATATTACTCAGCCATAAAAAGGAAAGAAATCATGTCACTTGCTGCGACATAGATGGGACTACAGATGTCTTACTGAATGAAGTGAGATGGAGAAAGACAAATAGCACATGATATTGCTTAGATGTGCAATCTAACAAAATGGCACAGATGAACCTGTTTACAAAACAGAAATTGAGTCACAGATATGGAAAACAAGCTTACGGTTACCAAGGGAGAAAGAGGGGTAAGAATAAATTTGGAGATTGAGACTGACATACACATGCTACTATATATAAAACAGATAAATAAAAGGACCTACTGTATACCACTTTTTTTTTTTTTTTTT
>SJYA01003054.1:0-61638 GCA_006410615.1 Neotragus moschatus
TTCTGAACATATACCTGGGATGTAATAAGTAGTTGTTGACTGACCAGTAATTTTCCAACCTGCTGAGGCTGCTCTCTTTTGCAAGGGCAATTATAAACATTTCTACGAGCCAACTCGAGTTCTTAAAATGATATGGATGATGTTGTATTCTCTCCCACTAAGTAGCAATCCCACTGCAGAAACCACTGTCAGCAAAATAGGACAAAACTGTTGTTTTGATTTTCTTAATAAGAAAAGACAAGAAAATAATTCTAATTTAAAACCACTCTCATTCAGTTATAAACTGTATTAAAGTATACTTTGCATGCAGAATAAAGTCTTTNCTTAAAATGATATGGATGATGTTGTATTCTCTCCCACTAAGTAGCAATCCCACTGCAGAAACCACTGTCAGCAAAATAGGACAAAACTGTTGTTTTGATTTTCTTAATAAGAAAAGACAAGAAAATAATTCTAATTTAAAACCACTCTCATTCAGTTATAAACTGTATTAAAGTATACTTTGCATGCAGAATAAAGTCTTTGTGATTTTAGCTTCCATAAATAAGTGCTTCAAATATATTAGGAATGCCATCTCTGCATATACATAAGCCATTTTTCTCCCTTTCTCTATTCATCAAATGTGTCATCAATCAATGGTATATTTTATAGCCTTTATAATTACTATTTCTTAATAATGCTTTTTCTCCCCCTTTAGAAGTGTGGTGAACTGTATCTAATTTTAACATTATCCCTGTATGCTACATGACTATGTTAAAAGTAAATGCAGTAGTGATTTTAATGAGTGTAATTGGCCTCACTGAATCAAATATAAAGCTAGCTGTCTGATTCATTTTCTTTGTTCTTCTCATTCCTATATATTTTCCTGATTTACTGTTTTTTATTTCTATTTTAACAGAATCATAACCAATAGGTTTATATTTGGATAAATGTATGCAACGTTAGGCTTATGCTTTAATAAATGGTAGGATAATCTGTATTTCATTTTTTTTCTCAAAATGAAATATATAACATGCCTTTTGCTAGTATTCAGGTGTCCTATATGGGTGATTTAATATTTCATGTAGGTTAAACATAAGAAGAGCAGTGTTTCTAGTCTAGAAACAGGCACTGTAGTCTTCTGCACTGATTAGCCACATGGCTTTAGGCAAGTCACTTGAATCTTAAATTTTCAGTGTCTTTAATCTTTCCTTTGTAAGTGGGTGGATTTGAATTAGATTTCTAAGGTCGCTTCTAGATCTAAAATTCTATAATTTCAGGAAGACTTTAAAATCATCCACCAGTATATCATATTTTAAACACATAATCAATATTTTATATTGAAATTTGATATATTGAAGCAATATTCTTGAATCATCAGTTCACAACTTTCAATACTATTGAAATGTTTTATACTACTAAATATTTTTCTTTAAAAATATTACTCCGTTCAATAGTTTTTTGCATACCTTTAAAAAGAAAGTAATTTTGTTCTACTTTATTGTTTAAAAACATAGGGAAACATTTATTATGAGAACCTAAAAGTAGTTCATGTAACATATCAACTAAACCCACTTGTTTCATTCCCAATGAAACATGGGATGGCCCTTCTTTTAATCTGATGATGACTGTTTTTCCCAAGTGTTCTCATCTAAGGGCAAAAGCAATGGAACCAAATGATGAGTCAAAGCGCGTTAAGCCGTCTGTTTTANGTCCTCATATTCAGTTCTCCAAAGTATGAATTGTCCTCCAGATAAGCAAGCTTTAGCGCTGTCTCTTATACACATCTAATCTGATGATGACTGTTTTTCCCAAGTGTTCTCATTTAAGGGCAAAAGCAATGGAACCAAATGATGAGTCAAAGCACGTTAAGCCATCTGTTTTAGAATAAACAGCTGCCATTATTTTTGTTAATATTAACACATCTCAATTTGTATGCTGTTTCTCAATTAAAGTGCACATCTCAGTCTTAAAAATAGTAAAAAGGAATCTCTAATTTTTATCACTGACTGATTAAACCCAGTCACACAAGTATTCAAGTTTACCACCCTGAGGGAGGCGAAATTTCCCGTGTTGCTACAGAACGATGTAGGGCAACAACCATAGGTGTTTATTTTAAAACAAAATAATATTGATGTAGAAAGTAGTTGGTTTTCTCCCACACCTAGTGCATCCCTTTCCTTAGTTCCATGGGGAAGTGCAGGCGCTGGGTAGCTCAAGCAATTCTCTGTTGGGCCCGTGGTGTATTTTGTTACCAAGTGAAATAGAAAAATCTCATTAGGTGGCTGGAGGACTTGCCTTCTCTGCTGTCCTCCCCGGCCCCCTTCTCCCCCTTCTCTTCTTCTCTCTCCTCCTCCTTCTCTGTCTCTGAATGTGATGTGATGAAGGATTATTAATAGACTTAAGAGTTATGGTCAGCCTTTTTGCAACCATGGAGGAAACCAACTTAAGGCCGTGAAATTCAGAAAACAAAGTAAAAATCAAGGGAAAGGGAAAAACACATTTTCAGTGTCATTGTTGAGCTGCTAGATCAGTACTCACTTATAAACCACTAACAGATAGAATTGTTTCAGTTACAAGGTCTAACAAATTTATTCAGTTGTTAAATGATTTGAGTTGAATTTCTACTTGGAACCAGAAGCAACTTAACTGATGCAGCTTCAGACAAAGGCCTTTTGTCATTTCTGCCTCCTTCATCCCAATCCCTATAACTCAGTACTTTTTAACAAGGTTTTGCCTTGTCCATCCTTGAAAACAAACTTCCCTTTGTACTTTGGATTACTTAAGACTCATGCCCATAATATGTGATGCTCAAAAGAACTCTTTTCTCCTTTCTTTTTCCATCCAAATGTGCTAGTGGTCTTCCCCTTCTTGCATTTCTCTGATTTGGGGATTATGAAATGATTAGAAGGTTAATGAGAAAAATGAAATAAGGCTAATATGCTAGTTAATCTTCAAGGTCATACTCCAATATCTTCCCTCAAATAATGGAATAAAAAAATGATGCCAAATTGCAGATGTTTTAAGAATTGTATGAACAGAATCTATCTGGCCTATGGGTTTAGTTACCTGGCTGAAGAGTTTCACTTTTTGTCAGTCATTCATACTGCAGAGATCTCTTGAACTCATACTATATAAGGTGACATATTCGAGAATGGTGCCACAAAGTAAAGCTCTCTTCCCTCAGGAAACCTATAGCTTATCAAAAACACTGACAATAAACTGATATAGAATCTATGTTTGAAAACTCAGGGTAGAGTCAGTAGAAGGGAAGACAGAGGCAAAGCACAACCCAGACAAGGAACTTGGAGAGGTTTATCGGAGGAGTGGATTATAAGCTTTATGAGTACATAGAACACATCTTATTCAATTATATACTTACTGTGTTTATTAAGACTCTTCACATGGTTCTAGACACATGTTTATTGAATGAAAGAGTGAAAAATGAAAGGAAAAATGAATTTACATATCAGAACCAATAACTGGGCTCCACATGCCAAGAAAGAAATTCCTGGGGAATCCAGGACTTTGGGGCATTCAGCCTTCTTTTGTTTAAAAAATTTCCTTAATAATAGATTAAAATAGTTTTTGTTTTCCTTAATGGATAGCATTTAATAAAATTATTTAATGCTTATGATATATTAAAAAGTTATACTTAGTAATAAAAAAANTCTCTTCTTCTCTCTCCTTCTCCTTCTCTCTGTCTCTGAATGTGATGTGATGAAGGATTATTAATAGACTTAAGAGTTATGGTCAGCCTTTTTGCAACCATGGAGGAAACCAACTTAAGGCCGTGAAATTCAGAAAACAAAGTAAAAATCAAGGGAAAGGGAAAAACACATTTTCAGTGTCATTGTTGAGCTCCTAGATCAGTACTCACTTATAAACCACTAACAAAATTGTTTCAGTTACAAGGTCTAACAAATTTATTCAGTTGTTAAATGATTTGAGTTGAATTTCTACTTGGAACCAGAAGCAACTTAACTGATGCAGCTTCAGACAAAGGCCTTTTGTCATTTCTGCCTTCTTCATCCCAATCCCTATAACTCAGTACGTTTTATACAAGGTTTTGCCTTGTCCATCCTTGAAAGCAAACTTCCCCTTTGTGCCTTGGATTACTTAAGACTCATGCCCATAATATTTGATACTCAAAAGAACTCTTTTTTCCTTCCTTTTTCCATCCAAATGTGCTAGTGGTCTTCCCCTTCTTGCATTTCTCTGATTTGGGGATTATGAAATGATTAGAAGGTTAATGAGAAAAATGAAATAAGGCTAATATGCTAGTTAATCTTCAAGGTCATACTCCAATATCTTCCCTCAAATAATGGAATAAAAAAATGATGCCAAATTGCAGATGTTTTAAGAATTGTATCAGCAGAATCTATCTGGCCTATGGGTTTAGTTACCTGGCTGAAGAGTTTCACTTTTTGTCAGTCATTCATACTGCAGAGATCTCTTGAACTCATACTATATAAGGTGACATATTCGAGAATGATGCCACAAAGTAAAGGTCTCTTCCCTCAGGAAACCTATAGCTTATCAAAAGCACTGACAATAAACTGATACAGAATCTATGTTTGAAAACTCAGGGTAGAGTCGGTAGAAGGGAAGACAGAGGCAAAGCACAACCCAAACAAGGAACTTGGAGAGGTTTATTGGAGGAGTGGATTATAAGCTTTATGAGTACATAGAACACATCTTATTCAATTATATACTTACTGTGTTTATTAAGACTCTTCACATGGTTCTAGACACATGTTTATTGAATGAAAGAGTGAAAAATGAAAGGAAAAATGAATTTACATATCAGAACCAATAACTGGGCTCCACATGCCAAGAAAGAAATTCCTGGGGAATCCAGGACTTTGGGGCATTCAGCCTTCTTTTGTTTAAAAAATTTCCTTAATAATAGATTAAAATAGTTTTTGTTTTCCTTAATGGATAGCATTTAATAAAATTATTTAATGCTTATGATATATTAAAAAGTTATACTTAGTAATAAAAAAAGAACCTTTTTATATTTCTTTAAGAAGAATCTTTATCTTTTCCCATATAAGTTATTACAGAATGTTGAGTGGAGTTCTTTGTGCTATATAGTAGGTTCTTGTTTATCTATTGTATATATGGTACTTCATGAATCCCAACCTCCTCATTTATTACCACCCCCCCCCAACATTTCCCCTTGGGTAAGCATTCCTTTGTTTTTGAAGTCTGTGAGTTTGTTTCTGTTTTGTAAATAACGTAATTTGTATCATTTTCTAGATTCTACATATAAGTGATATAGTGTGATATTTGTCCTTCTCTGTCACACCTACTCACTTAGTATGATAATCTCTGGGAGTTTCTCATGTGGTGTTATTGGTAAAGAACCTGCCTGCCAATGCCAGAGACACGAGAGATGAGGGTCCGATCCCTGAATTGCAAAGATCCCCTGGAGTAGGAAATGGCATCCCACTCCAGTATTCTTGCCTGGAGAATCCCATGAACCTGGGAGACTGACAGACTACAGTGCATCAGATCACTAGGAGTTGAACACAACTGAAGCAGCTTAGCATGCATGCAGGTTCATTCACGCTGCTGCAAATGACATTTTTCCTTCTTTTTCATGACTGAGAAATATTCCATTGCATATATGTACCACACCTTTTTATCCATTCCCCTGCTGGTGCACGTTTAGGTTGCTTCCGTGTCCTGGCTACGGTAAAAGTGCTGCAGTGAACATTGGGGTGAATGTATCTTTTCGGATTATGATTTCCTCTGGATATGTGCCTGAGAGTGGGACGGCTGGATCATACGGTAGATCTATTTTTAATTTCTTAAGGAATATCCATCCTATTATCCATAGTGGCTGTAGCACTTTACATTTTCTGCAGCAGTATAGTGGAATCAGTATATCCCCTTTCTCCACCTCCTCTCTGACATTTATTGTTTGTAGACTTTTTGATGGCCATTCTGACTGATGTGAGGTGCTATCTCATTGTAGTTTTGATTTACATTTCTCTAATAATTAATGATGTTGAGCATCTTTTCATGTGCTTCTTGGCCATCTATATGTCTTCTTTGGAGAAATGTCTATTTAGTTCTTCTGCCCACTTTGTTGATTGAGTTGTTTGTTGTTTTGAAATTGAGCTGCATGAGCTGTTTGCATATTTTGGAGATTAGTCCCTTGTTCGTTGCTTCATTTGCAAATATTTTCTCCCACAGAATAAAATTTAAAATCTGGTAATGTTGACATAGTATCCTCATTCATAATCACAGAATTGTGGGATAGAAACTGAAGCAATTCATTAAAGTCACCCAACTAGAACAGTTCTACTTCCAGGAAAGATGGAAGAGACATATTTTCCCTGTTACTTTCATTGTGTTCAGATAAACATACTGACATTATATGTTGTATAGCAAATATAAGAAGTCATTGAAGGGTGGAGAGAAGGCAGTCTGGTAAAGGAACCTGAGTCCAAAGAAATGACTTGAGAGTAAGATCTCTGGGTTGTCTTTCTACTTCACATATCCTGCAACTGGAAGCTGAGGGAGCAACCCTGCTGCTAAGTCGCTTCAGTCGTGTCCGACTCTGTGCGACCCCATAGATGGCAGCCCACCAGGCTCCCCCGTCCCTGGGATTCTCCAGGCAAGAACACTGGAGTGGGTTGCCATTTCCTTCTCCAATGCATGAAAGTGGAAAGTGAAAGTGAAGTCGCTCAGTCGTGTCTGACTCTTCGCGATCCCATGGACTGCAGCCTATCAGGCTCCTCCATCCATGGGGTCTTCCAGGCAAGAGTACTGGGGTGGGGTGCCATTGCCTTCTCCAGCAGAGATATTACTTTGCCAACAAAGGTCCGTCTAGTCAAAGCTGTGATTTTTCCAGTAGTGATGTATGGATGTGAGTGTTGGACTATAAAGAAAGCTGAGAGCTGAATAATTGATGCTTTTGAACTGTGGTATTGGAGAAGACTCTTGAGAGACACTTGGANGTGGGGTGCCATTGCCTTCTCTGAGGGAGCAACCTAGAAACTGGCAAATAAACACAAGCACAACTACAGTAAAAGCCTTTTCCTTTTGGCCAAAACACCATGAACATAACACCATAGGAAGATAGAAGGCCTTTAGACAATCTATTCCAGCAAACAAACAACACAACAAAACACAGAATAAATGGTGGCCACCATCCACCTACACCAGCAAAGGCCAAGCCTTCCATGAAAGAAGAACCAACTATAAATATTAGAATACAATAACTGAAATAATAGTTTTAAAGAACCTCAATAAATAAACTCAGTAACTGAATGGAAAGTACAGATGTAAGAATCAGTTACCTGAAAGATAAAACAATAGAAATGATCAAATATGAACAATGGGGAGAAAATTGACTGAGGAACCACACAAGCCCATACATGTACATACACATATACACACAGAGTCACAAGATGTACATACACATATACACACAGAGTCACAAGAGTATGTGGGACTATAAAGAAAAATCTAACATTTGTGTCCTCAGAACTCTAGAAGGAGAGAGGAGAAAGAGCAGTTTTAAAAGCACTTGAAGAAATATGAATACTTCTCAAATTTGGCCAAAGCCCCAAAACGTACGGATAAAGAATCTGAGAAAACCCCAAACATAAGTCCAAAGAAATCCACACCAAGACACATTAGCATCAACTTTCTTTGAAAATTAAAGACAAAGCAAAGACATTTGAAACAGTCAGAAGCATCACATTTCATGCAGAGGAAAAAGAATTCAAACAACACTGAATTTCTCACTAGAAACCATGAAGGCCAGCAGAAAATGAGGCAACACTTTTCAAGGACTGAAAGAAAGGAACTGTCAGTTCCGAGTCTCAGATCCAGTAATGAAGGGGAAATCAAAACATTCTAAGATGAAGGAAACTCAAAGGACGTGTTACCAGCTGAATTACAATAAAAGAATGACTATCTTGATTATTTTTGAATTTAAGAAAAAATTCGTTACGTTCGGTTTGTGACAGTATGGGGGAAATCAATACTTTCTGATGAATGTAGTGGGATAATTAATTCCCTATAAGGTGTTTTATTTTGTCCTTGCATTGCTTTATCTCTCTCTCTCTCTCAATCTGCTTCTTACTGGATCTGACAGTCAATCTACAGGGCATGTTTGCAGTATTCATGTCAATATAGAGAAGTCCAGTCTCCTGACTTTGAAGACTTTATTGTTTATCTTGTGTTGTTCCGAACAGATTTAGCTTGATGTTGGCAGCTTCACCCAAAGACTCCCTCTTCCACTAAANTCTCTCTCAGTCTGCTTCTTACTGGATCTG
The DNA here is from genome assembly GCA_006410615.1 of Neotragus moschatus. Lineage (NCBI taxonomy): Eukaryota > Metazoa > Chordata > Mammalia > Artiodactyla > Bovidae > Neotragus > Neotragus moschatus. The sequence goes on from SJYA01003054.1 coordinate 8,277, forward strand.
ACAGTCAATCTACAGGGCATGTTTGCAGTATTCATGTCAATATAGAGAAGTCCAGTCTCCTGACTTTGAAGACTTTATTGTTTATCTTGTGTTGTTCCGAACAGATTTAGCTTGATGTTGGCAGCTTCACCCAAAGACTCCCTCTTCCACTAAATCAGGGTCAGTTGTAATGTTTCTGAAATGTAGATTCTTTTACAACATCCTAATAGGTGAGGCATCCAACTGAACTCCACGGTAGTGAGCAACTGATCCCAGTTATTTCTACCAGGGTATCTGCAGGTTGTGTATTCAGCCTGATTCGAGGCTCCCATGCAGTGGATTCCACAGCTGTCGTGACAAGTTTTAAAGTGCAGATCTGTCCCTCTGAGGGACACCGATTTTTCATTCTTATTCATTTCTCTTGTCCACCAGGTACAGTGCCCAGAACCTCAGAACTCAGCTAGGCCTGGATTTGAATCTCTGCCTGGCTATACTATAGTTACCAGTCAGCATCCTTCTGAACCTATTTTCTCACTGGAAAGAGAAGAAATTCCTGAACTCAAAATATAGTTAGGAGAACTTGTGAAGGGGAGGCAAAAGAGAATAGTGAAGAAAAGCACAGTCTCAGGAGTTCAAAGAGAGCAGGTGTGAATTCCACTTCTGCCTCTTGCCAGCTGTAGGGTGTGAGACTAGGGCATGCTATTTTATCTCTTTGAGCTTCATCTTCAAAGCAAGGATAATACTTCCTAGACCAAGATTAATTGAAATGACCCAGACAAATGGTATGTACTCAATAAATTGCAGCTATTATTTTTAGTTTGGGGAAAGAACTTTTTACAGTGTCAGTGATGCAGGAATGTTTGCCTATTGATAACAATATGTAATTATAGTTATTTAATTTTCTGAGCAGAATTATCAGCTGTGGCATTGTGAAGTAGACTTTAGGATCATGCTGATCTAGGGTTAATGCCTGCCCTAGACTTATCTCTGTGGCTTTGGCACAAGTTGCTTAATTTTTCCTAGCCTCATATTTTCATAAAGGAAAATATAGTACTATTTACCTCACAGGATTTGTGTAAGACTCCAATAGAATTTAATTTCCCATTTTTCCTCCCTTCTTGTTCTAACTCCCTAGTCCTCTCGCTGCAGAGAAAAAAAGAAGATATGGGGTAGGAATACCTGAGTTTTCAATCAAATTCTGGTTAAAAATTTTCATATATAATTTGTGACTAAATCATGATTGCAGCTTTCAAATGACTGATATAACTAGAGGACTCCAGTCTTTCTGGTTAAAATCAGGATTCTGATTATTTGTTTTGGAAAATAGTTTATCATGCTTCCTGGATTCTTGAATTGACAATCACGCATATAGTCAAGTACCTTCCTGGGACATATGACCCATGCAACAAGGTCAACATTAAGAGAATGGATATGGTTAATTTCAGACTATATTTGGGTCTGGAAAACAGATTGATTCTTCTCTTGAGGATAAACTAAGGCATGGGCATCCTTGAGTCCATAAGTTGCATGTCTGTTTTTTTAGAGGACAATTCTTAATGAAAAACTTGCATTTGCAGAAAACTCAAAGTACCCGTGGAAAATATTTCTTAAATGTCTTATACTTTGCCTATTACTTAATAATTTGATTGCTTGAAGTTGTCACTTGCTAGGAGGATGATCTACTTGGTTTAGAGCTCATTTCAGTCTGATTTCACTTCAGATGAATCAGAGATATTTTTGGATAATAAGTCTGTGATTTACATACTTCATAAACTGAAAAATATTATCCAGATTTAAGGAGCAAGATGTTTTCTTTTTTTCTATTCTAATTTCTTCTTTTATTTTTATATACTTCATCAAAACCTTTGACTCTCTTTCCCTCTAATATTTCAGAGAGCTGTTCCTTCTATACAAAAACATAACAGAAGCTTTGTTTTCATTTCATACCTTACTGGATTCTTCAGTTATCAGTGACCAAAATAAAATAGTGATTGCATCTTGCTCTTTGCTCCTCTCTGTATCATTAATTATTGTCATTTGTCCTTTTCGTCCTTTCAATTCCATCGCATCCTGAATTATCACTGTAGTATGGGGGCATTTCTGAATTAAAACTTCCTCAGTAGGACAGCAACAGGAAAGATAATTAAATTGGTATACGAGTACTAGATTCATCTGTGTTCAACCATCTGCACAATCTTGAAAGCAGATTTGATAGTCTTGGAGGAAGCTATTTGAATATAGTGATATTAAACCTTGATAATGTCCCCAAAGTAAAAAATTCCTGAAACATCATTACTATTACAGTTCTTCAAAGACTGGTGTTATTTTATTGATATTGATAGTGGCGATTGACTGCCCAAAGTCATCCAAAAAAGTATAACCTGAACTAGAATTAATGGACTTTGAGAAAAAAAAAAAGTGCTAAGAAAGTGGTTTGGGTTACATACATAGGTGAATATACCTGTTCATTATAAGTAAGCAAATTCTAAGATATTAAATGAATAAATTGTGTTTTTAAAACTGAGAGTAGGGGGTATTAAAATGGAAAGGATATTTTTACTTTTGTTAATATTCTCCTTCCTGAAAATTGTGGAATCTGGGTAGGTAAAAATGAATAGGCAATTCAGTGGAAAAACTTTTAAGAATTTCTCATATGTGTTTGTTATGTAATGATTTTGTTGAATTCAGTGAAATTTAGTGAAAGCACTAAAGTGTGAAACACTTAGAATTTTTCCTATAATCCTGGAATGTTACAGTTGTTAATTTTAAACAGAAAATGCTGTTTATTTTCTCGTTAATGGTGGGAGACAGCTGCTTTACCTGAAGCTATGGTCTGCAGGCAACCCTGGTAGTCAATCACATCTTTCATGTTATGTTGGGTTTGTGCTTTTGGCATTTGCTTATTCAGAAATAATGCATCTTATTAGGATTTTTTACTGTGATTGCAGTTTTAGTTGATGTTCTCTGCTAGATCTAACATTGAAATATGATTGCACAGAGCATCAGTGGAGTCTCCAGATTTTGAGAAGAATGTATCACATATTCAACTAAGATTTTATATTTCACATGAACCATGGAAAATACTTTCATCTTTTCTTTAACCGATGCGAGACCATAAGCCATTTCTCTTACATGCACTATTCCTATTACTTTACATAAGAATATGTTGTCAGCCCAGTGCATGGATACTTGTTATCAAAACCCCATCATTCCACTTGGCGTTAAAGGAAACACATGGGAAACTGTACAATCTGGACTCCAAACTTCTGATAACCAGATGGTAAGTTAGCCTCAATGTAGTGCAAACATTGTCTGTTTGCAAGACTGATATTTGCACACACATCTTTAGCAGATGATGGTAAAGCATTGCACAGAAGAATCATGTCTCCTGATTCACAGAGAGAGAAACATCTTCCTCAAATCTATTTTCTCTTCTCTTTTTACAAAGGCTGATGGGTTATTTTAAATACAAAGATATTTTAAGAAAGATTTGGAAAGTTAAATGTGGAAAGGTGTGTCTCCAATCTGGGAAGTTTTTCTTTTTCTTTTTTCCTCCCTATTTAAAGATAAGGCTTAGAAAATCTCACTCATCTCAGGTTTCTTTTTGAATGGCCTAAATGGATAGACAATTTATATCTACCTGCACCTGCCTCTGTGTGCATGTGTGTTTTCAAAGACTCATATTCAGTTCTTTTTTAATTCATCTTTTGCCACTGATGGCCATGAAGCATAAAAAAATGTCATTAGAATTTGGATCTCTAGAGGCTGTGTGTATAATGGTTGAGAACATGAGTCTGAAGTCAGTGTTGTCCCTGTGATCTCATGAAAGTTAATTATCTGCTAAACTTCCTTCTCTGTAATGTGTCAAAGATGATAGTTTACCTCCATAGGCTTGTTATGGAATTACATGAGGTAAGTCTTTAAAGGTCTTATAAAAGAGCTCTCAAATGATATGTTCTATGTAAATGTTAACTTTTCTTTTTATCTGTGAATCTATCATCTGTACCACATCTTGTACTCAAAAGACCCAGGATTGTGATTTTGAAACACTCAACAAATATGTATTTCCTGAGCTGGACCTAATTATGAGTCAGAGATCCATAACCACTTAGCCATGAGACCTGAAGTAAGCCACATTAACTTTCGTAAGCCTGCTTCCTCATCCAAGAAATGGGGGCAATAATTGCTGCCCTGTTTTCCTCACAGGGTTATTGTGCAGACCAAATGAGACAGTTTATATGAAAACATGTGTTTAGTTTGAAATGCAAGGCAGATAGTTGTAATGCTTGTGGAGATAGTTTATCCACAAAAAGGAATAAGGTGATTGATTTAGGGTCTCTTCTTATGCTAGCCAGTGTGATAAGACACTTATACATACAACTATGCTGCTGCTGCTGCTAAGTCACTTCAGTCGTGTCCGACTCTGTGCGACCCCATAGACGGCAGCCCACCAGGCTCCCCCGTCCCTGGAATTCTCTAGGCAAGAACACTGGAGTGGGTTGCCATTTCCTTCTCCAGTGCATGAAAGTGAAAAATGAAAGTGAAGTTGCATACAACTATATTACAGTTAAAATGTGCTAATACATCAGAAATTTCCAGAACAATTGTTTTGATAAAACTCAAAATATGAAGTTATTTCTGACTCTGAAAATAATGGAAAGAGAATATTTGTCAAGCAAGACTGTGTACGTGTTCTGAAGTAATTTTTAAGGTTCTCGGTCACCTTGATTATTATCTTAAATAATGTTCTTTTTAGGAGCAGGTCATTAAGGAACACACACTAACAGCTAAAGATAACCTCAACATTTGGAGAGATTTTATTTCTTAGTGTAATAGGAGAACATCGAGACAGTTTTTTGAGAGCCCCCTCCCTCAAAACTCTTTTTATCTGAGAAATTTAAAAATGTATGCTCACAGACACTTTGCTCAAGACATTTTTTTCAACTAGGAAACATTTGGTTCTTTCTTCTTTTTAGGATTAAAAAAAAAAAACTTTTCACTAACTCATATGATTTAGAAGTCATTTCCATCAGATAATATTAATATAAATTCTTGTCTATAATTCAGGTAGCTTTTGCAAGTCGAGTTAAATAGTCTATTCTGATTGTTTGCCCTTCTTAAATCCATATTTTAGAAAGACTTATAAGGAGAAATAACATCTGTTGCCTTTTGATTTAAGGCAGCCCTGGATTCTCTCTAGGATCTAGGTCTCAGTGGTAATAGGGGTTTGTGGGTGCCACAAACTCACACATAGCTAAACCTCCCAACTAAAGAAAATAACCTTGAAAGGGTACATCTCAAGTCAGAATCCTTTTGTATCATCTTTCTTGTCTATGTCAGAGTGACTTCCTTGTATCCCGTTTTGGAAAGGCAAGAAGTTAGAGCCCTTCTTAACATCTGCATGGATTGTTGCTAAAGCAAAGAAAGGTGGAGTCTGCAGACAACTTCCTTATCCTCACCTCTCCCTTCATAGTTTTGCCCTTAAAATGAAAGGAAACACAGTTTTGGAGGTTTCTACTTTTATTATTAATATTTATTATTAATAGCAATGCTTCTGCATTAAATTGACACTTTGAACTCTATTTTATTACTGAAATGACTTTTATACCACCTACACCTGCGATGGCTCATAATACCTTACTGAAGTACTTTTGGACATCACATAAGGTGTGGGTGATTCACAACCACAAACAATTGTCAGTGCAGATAGGAGCTGACTGCACAAGCTAATTTGTTTGAGATCTCAAAGCAATCTCGTTTCATATCCGAAGTTCATTCCTTAGAACTCAACAAGATGCCAACACCTACCATCAAAGTTCGTGTTCTGCAAATAATGATGTCTTATTATAATTTTTTGAATAAATATGTCCTGCTCGTTAATTAAAATTGTTCTGTGCACAAAACATATAATTACTGTTTCCTGTCAGCTAATGAGTCAGAGTGCTGAGATGATTGCTTTTGAGATTAATTATTTTTAAATATTGCAGGTTATATGTACTCATTATACTTCATCTACAGACTTCTACTCTATTTGAGTAAATTTTAGATAAATTCTCTCATAGAAGATGATGCTATTTTTGAATGGGCCATCATTATTCATTAACTGTACTAAATTTTGTCTCAGTGAAGGAAAGTAGATGGTAAGGAAGACAAAAGTGCAAAGCAAAAGGCTGGAAAGCCTAAGGAATATTGTCCTGGATGGTCTGTATCTTTGCATCTCCAGGCTACCTCCTGTGAGCCTAGCAGAGCATCAGTGGGGCTTCTCTGCCTTCTGACTTTTGTTGGGCAAGAGGACTGGAGCATGGGAGGAAATGAGGTCTGCATTTTCCTCTCTGGTTTCTTCCTGACAGAGCTTTATCAGAGGCTGTGTTTCTTTCCAGGGCCATGACACCTGAAGACCTTTGTTACAGCAGTTCCCCCTGCTCCTTATTCCTTCAGGTCACAGAGGAGGCAACGTCTTCTGCTACTTCCTCTGCAAATTATTGGGAATCATCTCCTGTGTTGATTTCTTTTACCTCTGTCCCATGTCTATACATTATTCTGTCATCCCCTCTCTCTTTGGTCACCATTTCTGAGAGTTCCATCTGTCCCTGCTAGTGTTTGATTGTCACAGGTAGAAAAGCACAAAGAAACCGAGTCTGCAGCCAGCACTTGCTGGCTTTAAGCTTGTTTTGCTGCTTCCTAGCTGTGTGACCTCAGGCAAATCACTTACTCTTCTTGGACTTACTTTTGAACTGTGCACTGAAGGGCAGTTGAACTAGATTCTGGGCTATAAAAATTCTGTTCTCTGTATGCAGCTCAAGTTACAGAAACGGCCACCCCTATGATATGCCACTAACAAATTCTTTAGTCACATCCAAAGGCGAGGGTGGGAGGGATAACCCTAGTGGAATTGATGTCAGCACTTAGTACTATTGTCCATAAACTGAGGGAAAATAACTGATACAATGAAATTGCTGTGCTCAGATGTTTCTCCAAGTGATTTTTTTTTTTTTTTTGCATATGATGGTGAAAGTGTTAGTCACGCAGTTGTGTCTGACTCTGCGACCCCAGGGACTGTAGCCCACTNGACACCTGAAGACCTTTGTTACAGCAGTTCCCCCTGCTCCTTATTCCTTCAGGTCACAGAGGAGGCAACGTCTTCTGCTACTTCCTCTGCAAATTATTGGGAATCATCTCCTGTGTTGATTTCTTTTACCTCTGTCCCATGTCTATACATTATTCTGTCATCCCCTCTCTCTTTGGTCACCATTTCTGAGAGTTCCATCTGTCCCTGCTAGTGTTTGATTGTCACAGGTAGAAAAGCACAAAGAAACCGAGTCTGCAGCCAGCACTTGCTGGCTTTAAGCTTGTTTTGCTGCTTCCTAGCTGTGTGACCTCAGGCAAATCACTTACTCTTCTTGGACTTACTTTTGAACTGTGCACTGAAGGGCAGTTGAACTAGATTCTGGGCTATAAAAATTCTGTTCTCTGTATGCAGCTCAAGTTACAGAAACGGCCACCCCTATGATATGCCACTAACAAATTCTTTAGTCACATCCAAAGGCGAGGGTGGGAGGGATAACCCTAGTGGAATTGATGTCAGCACTTAGTACTATTGTCCATAAACTGAGGGAAAATAACTGATACAATGAAATTGCTGTGCTCAGATGTTTCTCCAAGTGATTTTTTTTTTTTTTTTGCATATGATGGTGAAAGTGTTAGTCACGCAGTTGTGTCTGACTCTGCGACCCCAGGGACTGTAGCCCACTAGACTCCTTTGTCCAAAGAATACTAGAGTGGGTAGCCATTTCCTTTTCCAGGAGATCTTCCTGACCCAGGAATTGAACCCAGGTCTCCTTCATTGCAGGCAGATTCTTTACTGTCTGAACCACTAGGGAAGCAATATCATCAAAATAGAGATATATTCCTTGTTAGGTCTGCTGGAATGATTCTATCTATTGTCAGGCTAGTCTCTGGTTTTCAGTGAAGCTCTATCAGCTGTTACTTAGGGACCAGTTTCAATACAGAAGATCATTTTTAGGTCCCAGTGTTTCTTTTGTTTAGAAAAAATGTTTCATGAAGCATCACTTTTCCGACTATCATGTGTACGCTCTTTCATTGGACCCTATTTACTACCTTCTTCTCTTTGATTACATCATTGCAAGGTGAAGGAATATAGAGTGGCAAATGAAAGCAGAGCCATGATGATCACTGTCAATGGGAAGTATAGGGATATCTCATTTCATTGCACTTTGTTTTATTGTGCTTCAAAGATACTGTGTTTCTACAAATTGAAGGTTCCTGGCAAGCTTGCATTGAGCAAGTCTGTTGGTGCAATTTTCCAACAGCACTATTTTTTAGTCAAAGTATGTACATTTTTTAGACACAATGCTATCACTCTCTTACTAGACTAGAGTCCAGTGTAAATATAACTTATATGCACTGGGAAACTGAAAGATGCATGTGACTCACTTTACTGCAATGTTAACTTTATTGTGGTGGTCTGGAACCACACCTGCAATATCTCCAAGGTATGCCTATACGAACATTTGTAGAAGCTGTACATTTTTGTATGGTTATTTCAATGGATGGTGCAGCAGCTGTGTCAGTTACTATGTTTTCTGGGCCCAGGTTTTTAATCAGCAGAGCAAATGAAAATTTTACTGATGTAACCTGTAGAAAGGCTGTGGAGCCCTGAGTCCTTGAGCCAAAAACATGAATGATCAACCAAGATGGAGAGAAGCCAACTCTGAGATAAGGATAACAATGTTCATTATAGTTTAGTTGCTGTGATCTAAAAGAGAGGTACAAGAAAGCAGTGCCTCAGTTAAATACTAGGATGATCATTTTTTAAGGACTAACTACCTTTTGCTGTTAAGGGTGAATAGTGTCTTACCTGCAAAGTGAAAGTATTAGTCATTCAGTCGTGTCCAACTCTTTGTGACCCCAGGGACTGTAGCCAACCAGGTTCCTCTGTCTATGGGATTCTCCAAGCAAGAATGCCAGAGTGGGTAACCAGCCATTCCCTTCTCCAGGAGATCTTTCTGACCCAGGGATCAAATTCGAGTCTCTTGCATTGCAAGCAGATTCTTTATTGTCTGAGCCACCGGGGAAGTGATGTTACCTGTTACATCACTGCAATTATTTTCAGGTGCTGTCCCCAAAATTCACTTTCATTCAGGATGTTATTTTGCTCTGATGTCAGGTAGTGGAGGATAACCAGGCTTCTGGAGGATGTGGAATACATAGTAACCATCTGGTCTGTGTTGCTCTATATAGGACTCTGTGCTATTTTATTCATAGGATTACTTGTCCCTCACTATCAGTGAGATCCCTTTACACTTTACATGATTCAACACAGCTTTGCGTGACTCTTAAGCTTGAAAAGTTAGCAAGGCATTTTAACTTATTTTTTTCAGAAGAATGGTAAAGCAGAAAGCTATGATGCATTTGTAGTTTAAAATAATTTGCTATTATCTATTTTCATTGACAGTGTTCAGCAGTTTACTTCCAATCTTTTCAAAATAAATTCATTTGATTTCTCATTTGACCTTTTTTCGATGATTAGTAGTACTTAAAATACACAGAAACGTGATAAAAGAGGTTGCCTTTAGGTAGAGCATTTAAAACAAGAAGAGGAATGGGCGGGATGGAAATTGAATTTCTACTGTATACACTTCATCATGTCATATTCTTCTTATTATGAATTACCTATTCAAAAACATTTTCCACGCAGCCCCCAAAGAAAATAAATAATCTCACTCAGTTCATGAGAATTGTTTTCAANTCAACACATATAAAGAACATAGCACACATAGGACTAAAATTACACAAAAACATATTAGAGAAAAAACATCAAGAAGTAGAAACATGACTGTAACCAGACAAGGTCAGCATTGGACCCAAGTTGCACTGCTTGCCACTTGAAAGGTCAATATTTGAAAGACAAGTGTTGATGGAAAGGGAAAGTTGTTTTATTCTAGAGGTCAGCAATGTGGGAAGATGGAGAACTAATGTCCCAAGACCATCTTCAAGTTGCTGATTAGGAAGCAAAATTTTTACAGGTAGTGTGAGGGAGGGGGGCTGCAGAGTACATGTTCAGCTTGTGCTCAGGTCTTGGATGATCGGCATCAAGGTGAGGTTTCGAGCCTCTCTAAACATTTGATTTCAACTGGTCTTGGGTCAGCTATTTTCATCTGGCGGGTGTCTGCTTTCTGTAAAAACAGCTTTAAAAATATGTGTCAGACCTTTATCTATAACTTTTAGGGATCTAGGAGTTTGAAGACTGTTATGTGGCTAGTTATAGTCTAAATTCTTACCAGTTTCCTGGCCCAATAAGTATTATTTGTTTCTACATCTTTACATATTATAGTCATTAACTCTTGAGTCAGCCCTTTGAGACTCAAGGGAAGCCTAGAAGACTAAAGCAAAAACCTCTTAATTTAAAGAACATGAACACAGGGGCTTGTATGCTGTTTCAATTCTCCTTTTTTTGATACTTCTCAATATTGAAAGGAGTGGTTGTTGGGGAGAAAGGGAATATTTTGGGTAGAGAGGTTTTTCTTGTTTTTGTTTAAACTTCTACCTTTTCTTTTTTATCATTACTTTTTAAATTTTTTACTTTCATTGAAGAACTCTTTCCATTTTATTATTTCTTTATTTTGTCCACACTGCATGGTGTGCTGAACTTCCCTGAACAGGGATTGAACCCCAGCTCCCTGCAGGGGGAGCACAGTCTTAACCACTGTAACACCAGGAAAGTCCCTAGAGAGTTAATCATAAACTCAGCAGAGGAAATCAGTTTTAGAGGGACTCATTCTCACAAAGACATCAGAAATATAAGGAAAAAAGGAAAGCAAGGAGGAACAAAGAAAGGAGTCTATGCTTTTATGTACAGTGGGATTTTTAAAAAAAGATTAAATATGAGAACTATAACTTATAGAAAGTGATATACTACATTTTTAAAAAGAATCAAATGGAAATGTTGGAAATAAAAAATAAAATATTAATAGCTGAAATCATGAGCTCAGTGGATGGGTTAAATAATATTATGTGCAGGTAAACATAGCACTGGGAAATAGGCCACACAGTACTGCCCAGAATGCATACAAAGAGACAAAGGATTGAAATGCAAAAGGAAGAGTAACAGCTGTTAAAAATAGAAGATGAAGGTCTAACAGACTTACTGTTGAAGTCTCAGAATGAGAGTAGAGAATGAACATTACAAAAGGTTATGGCCGAGAATTACACCAAACCAGAAATATAGACTTATACATTCTAAAATATTTGAAGATGGATAAATGTAAATATACCCTTATCTCCATACTTGAAAGAAAAATGTTAGTCACTCTTGTCATGTCCGACTCTTTATGAGCCCATGTAACGTGCCGGCTGCTCTGTCCATGGGATNCGAGAATTACACCAAACCAGAAATATAGACTTATACATTCTAAAATATTTGAAGATGGATAAATGTAAATATACCCTTATCTCCATACTTGAAAGAAAAATGTTAGTCACTCTTGTCATGTCCGACTCTTTATGAGCCCATGTAACGTGCCGGCTGCTCTGTCCATGGGATTATCCAGGCAAGAATACTGGAGTGGTTTGCCATGTCCTCCTTCAGGGAATCTTCTCAACTCAAGGACTGAACCCCAGTCTCCTGCATTCCAGGCAGATTCTTTACCTCATGCACTTAAATTATGTGTCCTCAAATCATATAAGTTAAAATTTACAAAATCATTAGAAGAAAATAGAAAAATTTACAAGTGTATTGTCCGATTTTTTTCTTCAGTTGTAACTGAAATATGATTTATATACAGCACNAACTCAAGGACTGAACCCCAGTCTCCTGCATTCCAGGCAGATTCTTTACCTCATGCACTTAAATTATGTGTCCTCAAATCATATAAGTTAAAATTTACAAAATCATTAGAAGAAAATAGAAAAATTTACAAGTGTATTGTCCGATTTTTTTCTTCAGTTGTAACTGAAATATGATTTATATACAGCACTGTAAAAATTTAAATTATACAGCATTATCATTTGACTTACATCATGAAAGGACTACAACAATAAATTCAGTGAACATTCATCATCTAATACAGATACAAATTTAAAGAAATAGAAAAATGTTTTTTCCTTGTGATGAGAACTCTTAGGTTTTACTCTCTTAGCTTTCATATATAACATACAGCAGCATTAATGATATTTATAATGTTCTACTTTGCAACCCTAGTACGTATTTATCTTGTAACTGGAACTTTGCACCTTTTGACTGAATTCATCTAATTCTGTCTTTCCCCATCCCTTGCATCTGGTATCCACAAATCTGATCTCCCCTATGAGTCTGTTTGTCTTTGAAGGATTACTCACCTACATCACTATGTTAGTTTCTGTTACATAACATAGTAATTTGTTATTTCTTTATATTTCAAAATGATCACCATGATAAGTCTAGTTATAATCTGTCATACAAATACATTACATAATTACTGATTATAGTCTCTACATTGTACATTTCATACCCATGACTCATTTATTTTGGAGCTCTAAGTTTGTATCTCTTAATCTCCCTCATCTATCTCTCTCTTCCCCCTGACTCCTTCCCCTCTGACAACCATCTGTTGGTTCTCTGTATCTATGACTTTGCTTCCGTTTAGTTATGTTTGTTCATTTATTTTATTTGTTTGTTTTTGTTTTTTTTAGATTCCACATGTAAGTGAAATCATCTAGTAGTTGACTTTATCTTATGTTTTTTACCTAGCATACTATTCTCTAGGCCTATCCATGTTGTCATAAATGTCAAGATTTAATTCTTTTTTTATGATCAAATAATATTGCATTATATCCAAGTTATATTCCTTATCTTGGCTATTGTAAATAATTCTGCAATGTGCATAGGGGTATATATCTCATTTTGAACTAGTGCTTTGGTTTTCTTTGGATAAATATCCAGAAAGTGAAATTACTACATTGTATAGTAGTTCTATTTTTCAATTTCTAAGGAACCTCCTCCCTGTGTTCCATAATGGCACTACAAATTTGCATTCCCACAGTATATAAGGGTTCCTTGTGATTTTCATTTCCCTGATGCTTAGTAATATTGAACACCTTCTTGTGTGCCTGTTGACCATCTGTATGTCTTTTTGGAAAAAAATTATATTCAGATTTTCTTCCCATTTTCAAATCAAGTTTGTTTGTTTGTTTTTTGATGTTGAGTTGTATATTTCTTTGTATATTTTTCATATTAACCATTTATTGGTCATATTATTTTCAAATATCCTCTCCCATTCAGTAGGTAGTCAATAATAATAAAATTATTATTGATAGTTTTCTTCACTCTGCAAAAGTTTTTTAGTTTGATGGAGTAACATCTGTTTATTTTTGCCTTTGTTACTCTTGCCTGAGACATATCCAGCAAACAATATTACTAAGATAAGTATCAAAGAGTACACACTGCCTGTGTTTTTTTCTAGAAGTTTTATGCTTTTAGGTATTACACTTAAGTCCCTAGTCCATTTTGAACTTATTTTTGTAAATGGTGTGAGAGAAATTATGAGGTAGAAACAAACATGAAATCAACAATTGTTAATTTTAAAGACTAATAAAACTAATAAACCCTCAATGAAACTGATCCAGAATAATAGATTTAGAAATCACCAGTGTGTAAGGAACATAAAGGAGACATCATTATAGGTCTTATAGATTAAAAAATATAATGAGAATATTATGAACAATTTTATACTGAAAAACTTGGAAGATTAATGTGGACACATTTTAGGAAAAATACAGCTTATTAATACTAATACAAAAAGCAATTAAAAATATAAAAAGTCCTGTAAGTATTAACAAAATTGAATGTATAATTAACAAATCTGTCCACAATGAAAACTCTAGACTCGGTTTTACTGGTGATTTCTTCTATTTAAGAATGATGAAACATAAATATTCCATAAATTCCACTAAAAATTAGAACAAGAGAGGGAAGACACTCCTAACTTGTTCTGTAAGACCCTGTAACTAGACAAGGTCATTTCAGAAGAAATATTATAAGCCAACTTCTGAAATAAGTGTATATATTAAATCCCTATATAAATTATAAGCTATTTGTGTTGCTGCTGCTGCAACTGCTGCTAAGTCACTTCAGTCGTGCCAGACTCTGTGCAATCCCATAGATGGCACCCCATCCCTNTCCTAACTTGTTCTGTAAGACCCTGTAACTAGACAAGGTCATTTCAGAAGAAATATTATAAGCCAACTTCTGAAATAAGTGTATATATTAAATCCCTATATAAATTATAAGCTATTTGTGTTGCTGCTGCTGCAACTGCTGCTAAGTCACTTCAGTCGTGCCAGACTCTGTGCAATCCCATAGATGGCACCCCATCCCTGGAATTCTCCAGGCAAGAACACTGGAGTGGGTTGCCATTTCCTTCTCCCATGCATGCTAGTGAAAATTGAAAGTGAAGTCACTCAGTCATGCCTGACTCTTAGCGACCCCATGGACTGCAGCCTACCAGGCTCCTCTATACATGGGATTTTCCAGGCAAGAGTACTGGAGTGGGGTACTGTTGTCTTCTCTGATATATATATATATATATATATATATGAATGGTATAAGTTTATAGATGCAAGAAGCTCAGCAAATCCCAAAAAGGATAACCTGAAAGAAAACTAGGTATACTAGGCGAATTATAATCAAATTGCTAAAATCCAAAGAGGAAGAAAAATCTTTAAAAGAATTAAAGAAAAATGACATTGTTTACTGGGACACAGCATTTTGTTTTACTTTAACTGAAAACTGTAGGTTACAACATAGTGATTTAATATTTTTATAGATTATATTCCATTTAATGTTATTATAAAATATTGGCTGTATTCCTTTTGCTTGTTTTATAGCTTATTTATTTTATACATAATAATTTGTACCTCTTAATTTCCTGCCCCCATCATGAATTTCCCTCTTTCCCTCTCCCCACGGGTCACCACATGTTAGTTCTGTATATCTGTTAATCTGTTTCTGTTTTGTTATATTCATTCATTTGTTTTACCTTTTAGATTTCACATATAAAAAATAACATACAGTATTTGTCTTTCTGTCTGCCTTATTTCACTAAGCATAATACCCCCTAGACAACAGCGGAACAGTGTTTTATAGTGGTTAGAAAACTGTCAAATCATGATTTTATATTCACTGAAAATATTGTTCAGGAATGAAGCGATCTTAAAGTTAGGAAAATTAATCACTAGCTAAATCTGCTCAAAGAATGAACATAAAAGGCCAAAGGAAGAGGAATTATACAAAATTATTACTTAGCTATTTAGAAATGAAGGAAAAAAAACAAAAGAAATGATAAATATTTGCATAAACATAAATAGTAACAATAACAACTGTTTTTCTGCTTAAATTTAAGAAAGTTAAAATTGTCTCAAAGAGTTTTCAACATGTATTGATGCAATAAATTTAAGTGTAACCTAAAATTCAGAAGAGCAAAAGCGCTTAGAAAATAACATGTCTATATTTTATGTGAAGCTACAATATTAACTCTTAGTAGACCATGGAAATTTAGCTAAGCATATCATTCTCTCTAGAATAACCAATAGCAATAATATAAAATTGATAACTATTGTTATTGCTATTATTATCCTTCAGTTCAGTTCAGTTCAGTTGCTCGGTCATGTCTGACTCTTTGAGACTCCATGAACTTAGTCAAAGAGATACAGCCAAAAGACCAGTAGTCACAAAGATCAGTCAATAGATACAAATCGCAATAAGATACTTTAAAATATTTGAATAATTCAAAAAGTAGGCAGGAAAGTGAAAATAGGAGACCAAGAGCAGCAAAATAATAAAATGATAGATCTAAAACACTTATACTGATAATTACACTTAATTCTAACAGTCTAAACTAGAGATTCGCAAACCTTTTCTTAAAGAGACAAATACTGAGTTTTTTTATTTTCCTTGAGAGCTGTATGGGCTAAGTCTAAACTACTTAACTTTGCTGTAAGTGAAAGGTCATGGCTGTGTCTGATTTAAAATTATATTTTACAAAGTTAGATGGGTGACCTGTGGGCCATTATTTGCTGTCTCCGTATATAAACACTCTAAATAAGGTATAGAGAATGTTAGAGCTGATACAACACAGCAAATTCTTACTATATGTTACTTCAAATATAAAATACAGAAAGACTGAAAGTAAGCAAATGAAAAATAACACACCATGTAATCTTTAAACATAAGAAGGATTGAGGAAATATACTTATCAATAAAGTGGACTTCAAGACAAAGTGCATTGTTAGAGATAAAGAGGAATGTTTCATGATAATGAAAGGAAGTTTCATCAGAAAGACAAACGGATTATGGGAGCATGTGTGCCTAATATCAGTTTTCAAATACATGAAGCATAAATTGACAGAAATTAAGGGAAAAATAGACAATTCTATAATTATAGTAGTAAATTTTAATACCACTATTTTACTAATTAATGGAACATTTATTCAAAAATCAGTGAAGACGTAAAAGATTTGAATTATTAACAATCTTTTATGAATATGGAAGACTACATGCAACTAGAGAATATATATTCTTTTCAAATATACATAGTGAATTCATCAAATTAGACTCTATGTAAGTTCATAGATGTTGCAATAAATTAAAAAGTGATCAGCATCATATAAGTGAGTTGTCTGACCATACCATGATTAATTCAGATATCAATAACAATAAGATACTGAAGAAAACTTCAAACTTTATTTGAAATTAAATAGCACTTTGAAATGATTCATGGGGTCAAAACATGCACAATATAAAAAATATTTTGAACTGAGTGCTAAGTGAAAATACCATAGTGAAATATCATAATTTGTGGGATGAAGCTAAAGTCTTACTTAGAGGAACATTATAGATTTAAATGCTTATGTTAGAAACAAAGAACAATAAAAAATGAATGATCTAAGGTTCTGCCTTAGGGCTTCCCTGATAGCTCAGCTGGTAAAGAATCCACCTGCAATGTGTGAGACTTGGGTTCAGTTCCTCGGTTGGGAAGATCCCTTGGAGAAGGGAAAGGCTACCCACTCCAGTATTCTGGCCTGGAGAATTCCATGGACAGTACAGTCCATGGGGTTGTGGAGTGCTGGACACCACTGAGTGACTTTCAAGCTTCTACCTTAATAAGGTGGAAATAATAAAGAGGTTAAGTCAATACAAGAAAATAAAGAGAAGAGTAGAATTCAGTAAATGGAAAACAAGAAAAAGATGGAAAAAAGAAAGCCAGCAGCTGAAACTGTTGAAAGTGAAAGTGAAAGTCGCTCAGTCATATAACAGTCCACAGAATTCTCCAGGGCAGAGTACTGGAGTGGGTAGCTTTCCCTGGGTTGGAACCCAGGGATTGAACCCAGGTCTTCTGCACTGCAGGTGGATTCTTTACCAGCTGAGCCACAAGGGAAGCCCAAGAATACTGGAGTGGGTAGCCTATCCCTTCTCCAGCAGATCTTCTGGACCCTGTTGAGTATAAACAAAATTAACAAATTTCTAGCAAGCCTGATCAAGAGAAAAGGGAGCGAACCCAGATCATCAATATTAGGAATTAAAAAAAGGGGTTATTAGTAAAGATCCATAAGGTCCAGATGGCTTCACTGGTAAATTCTATTAAATAGTCCAGGAAGAAATAACAAAAATCATATACAATGATTAAAAAAAAAACAACAAAAAACAGAAACAAAAGCAGGAGGAAGAATCACTGTTCAAGTGAGATCAGCATAATCCTAATACCAGAAGCTTTTAAAAACATTATATGGAAAAAAAAACATTATATAAAAAAAAATTACAGAAAAACATCCCTCAGGAATATGAAGCCAAAAAAAAAAAAATCCTTAACAGATACTAGCAAACCAAAACCAACAATATATAAAAAGGGCAATATATTTCCACCAACTAGAAACATCAAAAATTAAGCATCACACAGAGATGTTTTTACTCCAGGATGCAAGATTGTATTAATACTCAGAAATTAATTACTGTTATTTACCATATTAACTAAATGAAAAAATATTGTATTGTCATTTAAGATATATGCATAAAAAATATCAGACTAAATTGGCATTTTAGCCAATTAAGAATCAAGGAAATTTTCCTCGCATGATAAAGGATATTTGGGGGAAAATATCTTCAACAAACTTCTAACTTAATGATATATTAAACTTTCCCTTTTAAATTAGGAATAAGCCAAAGCTATCTGCTCTGATATGTTATTTAACATGGTTCTAGAAGTTCTGATAAGAAACAAAATTAAGAAAAAGAATGATATAAGAATTGGGAAAGAAGAAGAGAAATTCTCATAATTGCATATATAGGAAATACAAATGAATGTAAAATCAAATTATAAGTAATAGATGAGCTAACCAAGTGTCTGAATAAAAGGTCAGTATAAAAACATCAATTGCAATGCTATGAACTGGCAAAAAATTGTTAGAAATTAAATTTTATAAAATATATACATACAGTAGCATCACAATTATCAAATACACAGGAATGATTTAACAAAACATTGTACAAAATTTCTTTATGCAGAAAACCAAAAATATACATGCTGCTGCTGGTGCTAAGTCGCTTCAGTCATGTCCGACTCTGTGCGACCCCATAGAGGGCAGCCCACCAGGCTCCCCGTCCCTGGGATTCTCCAGGCAAGAACACTGGAGTGGGTTGCCATTTCCTTCTCCAATGCATGAAAGTGAAGAGTGAAAGTGAAGCTGCTCAGTCGTGTCCGACTCTTTGCAACCCCACGGACTGCAGCCCACCAGGCTCCTCCGTCCATGGGATTTTCCAGGCAAGGGTACTGGAGTGGGGTGCCATTGCCTTCTCCAATATGATACGTATGCATGTGTAAATATATATACAGGCCTCTTACAGTGAAACCAGTCAATCAGCCTCCACTGACAGACATGTGAGGGTAGAATAAAGCCATTCCCCAGGTCTTAAATTGTAATCATGGATAATTACCTCCCGGGAGTTGAACCTGGGGACTTTTACTTTTTCCCTTGTACTCTTTTGTAGCTGTGGTTTTTGTGAAACATCTGTGTCTTAACTAAGCACTTTCACTTTGTGAAATTTACCCAAGGATGAAACCAGACAAGTGGTGCCAAGACACTCTAAATTTAGTCTAGCTGTAGGAAATTGGATACCTAAGTTATGTCTCCATATAGTAGAGTCCTGGAGTTCCCAGTTAGCTCTAGTGGTAAAGAACCCACTGCTAGTGCAGGAGACACAGGTTCAGTCTCTGGGTTGGGAAGATCCCCTGGAGGAGGAAATGACAACAGACTCCAGTATTCTTGCCTGGGAAATTGCATAGACAGAGGAGCCTGGCAGACTCACGTCCATGGGGTCTCAGAAGAGTTGGATATGACTTAGCGACTGAGCACACACACACACAGTAGGATCCTGCATAACCATTTTTGAAAGAGATAAGGGAGATCGTATCATTTCCATAGAAGAAAATGTATTTAAAAATGAAAAAAGTAGATTTAAGAATAGTGCAGATACAAAACAACAAAAACAAAAGCAAAAAGTCTCAACATATAATCCAGAAAGATATTTTAAAAATAAAACCCTTTCCTGTCACATAAAATTGGCCTCAAAGTTTAGAGCTGAGTCAGCTTTCTCCAAAAGTGCAGTACACTGGGGAAGCCTTGAGCAGGAGGAGGGTGGCACTTAGGACTGGTGAACATTTTGTAACACGCTTAACTGACTGGGAACAAAAAAAAAGTCCTCACGCTTCCCTGGTGACTGAGACAGTAAAGCTTCTACCTGCAATGCGGGAGACCTGGGTTCGATACCTGGGTTGGGAAGATCCTTTGGAGAAGGAAATGGCAACCCACTCCAATACTCTTGCTTGGAAAATTCCTTGGATGGAGGAGCCTGGCAAACTGCAGTCCAGGGGTTGCGAAGAGTTGGACACGACTGAGCGACTTCACTTCACTTCTCATGCATGTGTAAATATTTATACATAGCACATATATATATGCGTGTGTATGTTTATTCACAGACATACATGTCATGAATTGTAGGACCCAATATTATAGAACTGGCAAATATCCCCAGATTGTTGTATACATTTAATGCAGTACCAATCAAAATCTTAAGATTTTGATTAGACTTTAGAAACTAATGAGAAAGTTAATGTGGAAAAACAAAGGAGCAAGAATAGGTTATTAAAAGTAAGTTCATTGATATTATCCATCAAATATTTTCTTTTCCCCCCTGCTTGAGGTGATGATTGGCCATGTGGCTTACTTGTCAATAAATGCAAATATGCAGTGCGCTACTTCTGGGTGGAAGCTTTATGAGCCAGTGAACAATTTGATATTCTCTTTCTCCTTCCTTCTATCAAGATAATTAGCAATACTGTGTGCAGGAGATTGGCTACTCTGTCCGCATGGGTCACAAAATTAGAAGATACCAAGTAGACTCTCCTAGACAACCCAAAATGGACATATATAGTGAAACCAAGACAAATGCTCTGTTGTTTCAGGCCTCTGCAATTTAGGGTAGCTTATTGCTACTGCATTTAACCTAATCTAAATGAAGTATGTATAATATGGAAGCATTTGTTCTTTGAGACTTATCGAGATATTATAAAGCTATAGTAACTAAGACCATAATGTACTGGATCAAGCATAAACAAATAGACTAGAGATGAATAAATACACCTTCATTATGATTACTTGACACTATAAATAACTGACATGATTTCAGTAAACAATACTATGACAATGAAATACATATGAAAGAAAATAAAACTTGAATTCTACTTTATACTCCACAAGTACCAGTTCTATGTGGATTAATACATGTGAAAGGCAAAACATGAGCTTTTAGAGGATAATGCAGAAGAATATGATCAGGTTCTTGGGATAAAAATTATTTTTTTTAAATGGGAAGCAAAGAGCACTAAAAAAAATAAGGAATTATTGTACTACAGCAAAACTACAGACCTATTGTTGTTGTTTAGTTGCTAAGTCACATCCGACTCTTTGCAACCCCATGGACTGTTATTAGCTAACAATTATATGAAAGTGAAAATACATGCTTCCACATGAGAAAATATATTTTCAAATTATATAATTGACATTGGGCCCATATCCAGAATATATAGATATAAATATATATAATGTGCATGTCTGTGTGTAGTGTATGAATACCATGTTTATATAGATGTTATATATGATATATATATATATATAAACATATAAAATATACAAAGACAAAAACCAGTCAAAAATGGGAATGGACAGGTGACTTAAATATGCTATTTAAAAAGGACAAAATCCAAATGTCCTATNCACCTCATGTGAAAAGCTGACTCACTGGAAAAGACTCTGATGCTGGGAGGGATTGGGGGCTGGAGGAGAAGGGGACAACAGAGGATAAGATGGTTGGATGGCATCACCACCTCAATAGAAATGGATTTGGTTGGACTCCGGCAATAGGTGATGGACAGTGAGTCCTGGCCTGCTCCAGTTCATGGAGTTGCAAAGGGTCAGACACGACTGAGCACCTGAACTGAACTGAACTATTTTGTTTTATTTCCGTATGTAAAATCTTAAAAGAAGAAAGTGTCCTATCCATTCATCTCTAATTTTTTCTCTATATTTAAAATTCATGTCCAAATGTATTTTGTTACATCACTGCGAGAGAGGTCTATACCATGTTATGATTATTTACAGGAACAACTACCCTCATCTTTTTTATGCTTTCCAACTAGAAGATCACGCCTTACTACATAAATCTTTCCCAAATCAGTGGGAGGGAAATAGAACACTTAGTTTATTTGGTGCTAGAAAATTTAAAATAATAAGTACACTATACATATTTTCTATTTATATGAAATGTAATCAAGTTGTTGATATTATTTAACAGTATAGCTAGAGTAAATTTTCTTCTGACACTTTTTGTTTATTAGACTGTGGACTTTCGATCAAAGCAAACCAAGCACAGTTATCCCATAGATTGAAACTGAGTGCTGACTTCATTTTTTCTGGAATAATAGCTTATTCACTCATGGCCTGATCATATACATTTGTTGTTGTTCAGTTGCTAAGTCATGTCCTACTGTTTATGACCCAGTGTATTGCAGCACACCAAACTCTTCTGTTCTCTGTTATCTCCTGGAGTTTGTTCAAATTCATTCCATTGAGTTGGTGATACTATCTAACCATCTCATCCTCTTCCACGCACTTCTTTTGCTTTCAATCTTTCACAGGCACAGGGTCTTTTCCAATGAGTCCATACAAGTTAAGTGTATAGAATACTCAAGGGATTTATTAGCTTGAACCTAGACTTTATTACTACAAATAGGATAGGAATTTGTTTTTAATTTTCTACAGAAGCAATGTCAGTTTACACTTATTAAAATACTCCTCCAGCTTGGTTTTTAAGTTACATATTGATAAAATCCTTGAGATAGGAAATGAACCAAAGCAATGTTTACAGTCTTCAGCAACTCAAATTTACCTGTAATGATTAGTTATCTGCTTCCATACCCTTGAGACATGATCTTCTCAAGAATTAGAAAATGTTCGACATCAGGTTTTGAGTGAAGATTACCTACCTATATTAAAGGAGAAGGGATTTTATAGGTTAATAAGCTACCTGATACAAAGGAGAAGAAAATTCAATAGAAGGCTGGTCATTTGCTAGTAAGGCTGGCCATCCTGTAGCTTTCATAGTTAGCACATTAAAATATTTATTTCCAAGAGGGACATTATAACTGATTAAAGCTTGAGTCACTTTTTTATGTAAAGTAAATCCTAAAATATCATTAAATCTTTTGCATTAAGTTGTCTCAGGGCTGTGGCAGTAAATAAAGCTACTGATAGAATAGGTCTTTCATTCAGCTCAAAAGTAGTTAGAACAAAATTAAAATGCTGGAAAACAAACATATGTCTCAAGAAGATTGAGCTAAATTTTGAATAAAGATACTTCAGAAATTTTCATTGATTCCTTTATTTCACCATGAGCCATAGAAGAAGACACTTATTTAATCCTCTTATAGTTGAAAATAGGGTATTGTTACATGCTGCTTATATTTTTCTTCATAATTGAAATGAGCTTGTGAAATAAACAAAGATGTTGAATAGAAGGATTTTGAATAACTCTAATAGAGCTTCACTCCTCACATCTTAAGAAATGGAATTCATTTCTTGAGCAAACAAAAATAAATTTAAAAATACAAAATTTCTTGTAATTCTTCTGCCAGAAATAATAGAATAATACTTTGGTATCCATCCTTTTTAGATTATTCAGTGATAGGTAGATATCTCTACACATAAAACTAAATTGTATCACACTCCTATCATTAATCTTGTCTTTCACTTAAAATACCTTGAACCCTTCTCATGTTTTTAAATCTTGTCCTGCAATGTATCTCTTCATGGCATAATAGTAGTTCATTAAAAAGATGTGTTATAATTTACTTAACCAACCTTCATTTTTGTCATTTATTATGTATTATTTATTTATTAAACACTACTGTGGTGTTGTTAAGGTAAATTTAAACATATATCTTTGGTTATTTCCTTAAAGCACATGTCTGAAAGTGAATATGCATATGTAAAACTTTAAAAAATATGTATTATAAAACTTTCTTCACACATAGAAGTAGGCGCTTCTTAAATGAGTCTTTAGCAGCCAACTGATAATATGCATCTCTTAAGTGTTGTAAAGTTAAACTCTACTGAGTAGCAAGGGGAAGAATAAAGAATACTCTCCCCTGGGATGAGCACATGTATTACAATCTAACAGTTCATCTATTAAAAAAAAAGAATAGTTTTGACTTTGTACAATGTCAAGATCACTTTTTAATTCTTAGTATCACAGAATAGTAAAGAAGGAAACATATGTTATGGAGGAAAACTAGTGACTTCTATAGAAGAACATTTTGCCTAATGACATGTTAAAATTTTTTTCATGGATTAATAAAAGATTGAGAGGTACATTTGTTGTAAGAACATCTTTATACTATATGTAAGTAGCTTAGATATAGGGAAAAGCTTTTTTAATCAGGACTTGATAAAAAAATGTTGTTGGACATCTAGTGCAATAACTGGTCAGGGGGTTCCATGAAAAGGTAAAGGACGTGACACCAAAAGGTAAGCCCCTCATGTTGGTAGGTATCTAATGTGCTACTAAGGAATAGCTGAGAAATAGCTCAAGAAAGAATGAAGAGACTGGGTCAAAGCAGAAACAGTGCCTACTTTTAAATGTGTCTGGTGGAGAAGGTAAAGTTGGATGCTGTAAGAACAATATTGCATAGGTACCTGGAGTGTTAGGTCAATGAATCAAGGTGAATTGAACATGGTCAAGCAGGAGATGGCAAGAGTGAACATCGATATTTTAGGAATCAGTGAACTAAAATGGATGAGAATAGGTGAATTTAATTCCATTGACCATTATTTCTACTACAGTGGGCAAGAATCCCTTAGAAGAAATGGAGTAGACCCTTATAGTCAACAAAAGAGCCCAAAATGCAATACTTGGGTGCAGTCTTAAAAATGACAGAACGATCTTGGTTTGTTTCCAAGGCAAACCATTCAACATCACAGTAATCCAATCTGTGCCTCAAAACTAATGCCAAAGAAGCCAAAGTCAAACGGTTCTGTAAACACCTACAAGACCTTCTAGAACTAACACCAAAAAAGATGGCCTTTTAATCATAGGAGATTGGAATGCATAAGTAGGAAGTTAAGAGATACCTGGAGTAATAGGCAAGGTTAGCCTTGGAGTACAAAATGAAGCAGGGCAAAGGCTAACAGAGTTTTGCCAACAGAATGCATTGGTCATACAGCCTCTTCCAACACTGGAGATGACTGTATACATGGACATCACCAGATGATCAATACTGAAATCAGATTGATGATATTTTTTGCAGCTAAATAGGGATAATCTGTATACAGAGAGCAAAAATAAGACCTGGAGCTGAAAAATAAATGCAGGGGAGCAAAATGATTGTCTGAGGATGCTTTACAAATAACTGAGGAAAAAATATGAAGATAAAGGGAAAGATATACTCAACTGAATGTAGAGTTCCAGAGAATAGCAAGGAGAAAGAAGAAAGTTTTAAGTGAACAATGTAAAGAAATAGAGGGGAAAAAATAGAATGGGAAAGACTAGAGATCTTTTCAGGAAAATTAGAGATACCAAGGGAAAATTTAAGGCAAAGATGGACACAATAAAGGACAAAAATGACAAGGACCTAATAGAAGCAGAAGAAATTAAGAAAAGGCGCCAAGAATACTCAGAAGAAATATACAAAAAAGGTCTTAATGACTCAGATACCCATGATGGTTTGGTCACTCACCTAGAGTCAGCATCTTGCAGTGGGACATCAAGTGGGTCTTAGGAAGCACTACTAAGAACAAAGCTGGTGGAAGTGTTAGAATTCCAGCTGAGGTATTTCAGCTAGAAATCCTAAATGATGATGCTGTTAAAGTATTGTAATCAATATGGCAGCAAATTTGGAGAACTCAGCAATGACCACAGGACTGGAAAATGTCAGTTTTCATTTCAATCTCAAAGAAGGGCAATGCCAAAGAATGTTCAAACTTCTGTACAATTGAACTCATTTCACATGCTAGCACGGCAATACTCATAATCCTTCAAGCTAGCCTTCCATAGTATGTGTACCAACCACTACCAGATGTACGAACTGGATTTAGAAAAGGCAGAGGGATCAGAGATCAAATTATCAACATCTGTTGGATCAGAGAGAAAGCAAGGGAATTCCGGAAAAATCNTAGACCCTTATAGTCAACAAAAGAGCCCAAAATGCAATACTTGGGTGCAGTCTTAAAAATGACAGAACGATCTTGGTTTGTTTCCAAGGCAAACCATTCAACATCACAGTAATCCAATCTGTGCCTCAAAACTAATGCCAAAGAAGCCAAAGTCAAACGGTTCTGTAAACACCTACAAGACCTTCTAGAACTAACACCAAAAAAGATGGCCTTTTAATCATAGGAGATTGGAATGCATAAGTAGGAAGTTAAGAGATACCTGGAGTAATAGGCAAGGTTAGCCTTGGAGTACAAAATGAAGCAGGGCAAAGGCTAACAGAGTTTTGCCAACAGAATGCATTGGTCATACAGCCTCTTCCAACACTGGAGATGACTCTATACATGGACATCACCAGATGATCAATACTGAAATCAGATTGATGATATTTTTTGCAGCTAAATAGGGATAATCTGTATACAGAGAGCAAAAATAAGA
This sequence comes from Neotragus moschatus, assembly GCA_006410615.1. NCBI lineage: Eukaryota > Metazoa > Chordata > Mammalia > Artiodactyla > Bovidae > Neotragus > Neotragus moschatus. The sequence goes on from SJYA01003054.1 coordinate 34,507, forward strand.
CCTGGAGCTGAAAAATAAATGCAGGGGAGCAAAATGATTGTCTGAGGATGCTTTACAAATAACTGAGGAAAAAATATGAAGATAAAGGGAAAGATATACTCAACTGAATGTAGAGTTCCAGAGAATAGCAAGGAGAAAGAAGAAAGTTTTAAGTGAACAATGTAAAGAAATAGAGGGAAAAAAATAGAATGGGAAAGACTAGAGATCTTTTCAGGAAAATTAGAGATACCAAGGGAAAATTTAAGGCAAAGATGGACACAATAAAGGACAAAAATGACAAGGACCTAATAGAAGCAGAAGAAATTAAGAAAAGGCGCCAAGAATACTCAGAAGAAATATACAAAAAAGGTCTTAATGACTCAGATACCCATGATGGTTTGGTCACTCACCTAGAGTCAGCATCTTGCAGTGGGACATCAAGTGGATCTTAGGAAGCACTACTAAGAACAAAGCTGGTGGAAGTGTTAGAATTCCAGCTGAGGTATTTCAGCTAGAAATCCTAAATGATGATGCTGTTAAAGTATTGTAATCAATATGGCAGCAAATTTGGAGAACTCAGCAATGACCACAGGACTGGAAAATGTCAGTTTTCATTTCAATCTCAAAGAAGGGCAATACCAAAGAATGTTCAAACTTCTGTACAATTGAACTCATTTCACATGCTAGCACGGCAATACTCATAATCCTTCAAGCTAGCCTTCCATAGTATGTGTACCAACCACTACCAGATGTACGAACTGGATTTAGAAAAGGCAGAGGGATCAGAGATCAAATTATCAACATCTGTTGGATCAGAGAGAAAGCAAGGGAATTCCGGAAAAATCTTACTTCTGCTTCACTAACCATGCTAAAGACTTTGACTGTGTGGATCACAACAAACTGTGGAAAATACTTCAAGAGATGGGAATACCAGACTACTTTACTTGCCTCCTGAGAAACCTGTATGCAGGTCAAGAAGCAACAATTAAAACTGGACATGGAACAACAGATTGGTTCCAAATTGGGAAGGGAATATATCAAGGTTGTATATTGTCACCTTGCTTATTTAACTTATGTGCAGAGTACATCATGTGAAATGCCTGGCTGGATGAATCCCAAGCTGGAGTCAAGATTTCTGGGAGAAATATCAATAACCTCAGATATGCAGATGACACCACTCTAATGGCAGAAAGCGAAGAGGAACTAAAGAGGATAATGATGAAAGTGAAAGAGAAGTGTGAAAAAGCTTAAAACTTAACATTCAAAAGCTAAGATCATGGCATCCCATCACTTCATACAAATAGATAGGGGGTAAATGGTAACAGTGACAGACTCTATTTTCTTGGACTCCAAAACCACTGAGGATGGTGACTGCAGCCATAAAATTAAAAGAAGCTTGCTCCTTGGAAGTAAAGATATGACAAACCTAGACAGTATATTAACAAGCAAAGACATCACTTGCCCAACAAAGGTCCATCTAATCAAAGCAATAACTTTTTCCTGTAGTCATGTACAGATGTGAAATCTGGGCCGTAATAAAGGCTAAGTGCTAAAGAATTAATGCCTTTGAACTCTGGGGCTGGAGAAGCCTCTCTAGAGTCTCTTGGGCAGTAAGCTGATCAAACCACTCGGTCCTAAAGGAGATCAAGCCTGAATATTCATTAGAAGGCCTGATGCTGAAGCTGAGGCTCCAGTACTTTGGCCTTGTGACAGAGAAGCCAACTCATTGGAAAAGACTCTGATGCTACAAAGGGTTGAGTGGAGGAGGTTGCGGGGGGCAACAATGAACATGAGTTTGAGCAAATTCTGGGAGATAGTGAAGGACAAGGAAGCCTGGTGTATTGCAGGCCATGGGGTCACAAAGAGTTAGATACAATTTAGTGATTGAACAGTAGTAACACTAACATTTTTGTGAGAGATCTGGAAATGACAGTACAGAATAAAAGCACCATGGAGATGTCAAACTGGTGTGATTAAATTTGAGCAAGTATTAGTAGTTCTGACAGATTGAGCAGAAATGAAAGAGATCATGTTCTTTGATGACATGTATCCTATAGATTTAGAATGAAATGAAGCTACCCCTGCATGATAATGGAATTTGTACAGGAAATAACAAGAGGAACCTGAGAATTACTGCAGATTCTCTACTGAAATTATTAATTGATTTGTTAGTAAATGGGTTAAAATGATTGGTAATTATTACGATGTGTTTGTTCTGAGGGTAAAATTCCCAGAATGGGTTAGCATATGCCATAAATATGGAATGTAGTTCTATTTGCTGTACTTTGATTTAAAAATAGATATGGAAAAGATCCAGGTCAAATTAAGGAAAATTAGAAGAATTTATATGAGGATCATCCATTTTAAAAGATAAGGCCTGAGAGGGAGTAATTTCTAATTTAATATAGTTTTGGAAGGTATATAAAAGATGAACACACACATCAATTTATAGACTAGAAATTGGAATGTAGATCTGTCTGTTCATCAATCAACACCTACCTAAACCCAAGTCTGTCTCTTCCAAATTCCATTTGTTCATTCGTATTCAACTCTTTGGGGCCCCATGGACTGTAGCCCACCATGTTCCTCTGTTCATAGAATTTTCCAGGCAATAAAATTGGAGGAAATGAATGACCCTATGGTCATTCCCTACTCCAGGGGATCTTCCTGACTAAATGATCAAACCCAAGTCTCTTGTGTCTTCTGCATTGGCAAGCAGATTCTTTACCACTACTGCAACCTAGAAAACCCAAATTTTACATAGTGGTGATTGTGTCTGTATTTTTTAAGAATTGTTTTAAAAGTAAAATACACCTAAAGATACTGCTACTCATGCTCACCTACAGTAACTCATGTGAAAAATGCCTCGCCCTCGTTTATTCAGTTTAGAACATCTGTATTAATGACTTTAACTTTGAGTTTTTACCCATAAACAATTTCTATTTTTTTGGTTTAAAAATATTGGGCATATCTCTCTCAATCAGTGGTCAAATGATTCCCTTGCATTTTATGTGTTTCTCCTAATCTCAAAACTGACTCATCTAACTTTCTGGTATGACCTCCTCTAACACATAAACTAACAAAGAGAATATCATTTACAGCAAAAAACCTGTATTTCAAGTGAGANCCTAAAGATACTGCTACTCATGCTCACCTACAGTAATTCATGTGAAAAATGCCTCCCCCTCGTTTATTCAGTTTAGAACATCTGTATTAATGACTTTCAGAGTTTTTACCCATAAACCATTTTTATTTTTTTGGTTCAAAAATATTGGGCATATCTCTCTCAATCAGTGGTCAAATGATTCCCTTGCATTTTATGTGTTTCTCCTGATCTCAAAACTGACTCATCTAACTTTCTGGTGTGACCTCCTCTAACACATAAACTAACAAAGAGAATATCATTTACAGCAAAAAACCTGTATTTCAAGTGAGATCATTCCAAACATACTAGCCACCTTGTCATTGTGTGGTGGTGATATTACTAACAGACAGAAACTTGATTTTATTTACACAGACACCTCACATTTAAGTTTGATAGATAACATCCTATCATCCCAAAGAAACCTTGGATTCTAGCTCAAGGACTGTGGCTTGTATTTGTATCTCCAGTGTTTAAACCAGAAAGGATTTAATGTCTGTTTTTGTTATTGGTATTTATAACAGTAGTGGTTCTTTTTGTGTGTATGTCTGATGATAACAAATAGAGATAAAAGAAGGGGAGCTTGCTAAAATGAAGTGAAAATGGGTTAATTCATTTTCTGAATTAGTTAAGAAAGGGAATGAAATATTAAACATCAACCAGGAAGTATTATGGTTATTTTACTTAAGTAATTTTAATTTTAATCCTTTAGGTCAGTGCTTTTCAATATTTAGAGTAGTGCTTTTAAATATGCACCTATGAATAACCTGAGGATCTTGTTAAAATGCAGATCTCTGATTCAGTGTCTAATAAGCACCTGAGATTCTGCATGTGTAACAATGCAGGTGATACTGATGGTATTATTTGGCCCTACAACACACTGAGACAAGGTTTTACACAATTCTATGAGATAATTATCATATGATGATAGTTCCAATAATGAGAGCAGTAGTACTTTACCATGTATCATCAATACTGGAGCAAAAGTTCTGTAGGTTGATGTGTGCGCAGTTGTGTCCAACTCTTTGTGACTCCACTGACCATAGCCTGCTAGGCTCCTCTGCCCGCAGAATTTTCCAGACAAAATCCTATAGACTGCCAAGATACATATAGTAAGCGAACAAATAAAACTGAAAAGCTGAGGAATAATAAAATAAAGAGCTATCACACACACAAAAAGAAAAAACCTAGTGAAAGTAAGTTAAATTGGGAGACTGAAGTATATTAACTATCTCTAAAATTGCTTTTTTTCCTACTCATCTAAAATCTAGCTAGGATGGATTTCATTTATATCGGGACAGAATTATTGTGGAAGACATTTATCTTTTCTTTAAATTCACAGCACCTCCTGACAACAGGGTGCTTAAAGCCAGTAATTTTCTTTATATTTTCATGGTTAGTCTATTGGGTTCAAATGACATTTTGATAATTATTTAGAAAGTTTATCAGAAAAATTTCAAATGCCTGATTCACCAAAGTCACGTGTATGCTCTAGAAGCATCTAGGCTGAACTGCCTATGAAGCAAGCACTTTGTTTTTGGTTTTGTTGGTTGCAACACTGCCCCATTCTTAAAAATTCTCATAGGAAGTGCTAATCAAGCTCAAAGTCAATACTTCCAAAGTAACAGTGAAATTCACTCAGTTGTATCCCACTCTTTGTGACCCCATGGACTATACTACACAGTCCATGGAATTCACCAGACCAGATTACTGGAGTAGGAAGCCTTTCCCTTTTCCAGGGGATCTTCCCAATTGGGAATCGAACCTGGGTCTCCTGCATTACAGGTGGATTCTTTACCAGCTGAGCTACAGGGGAAGCCCAAGAATATTGGAATGGGTAGCCTATTCCTTCTCCAGCAGATCTTCCCAACCCAGGAATTGAACCAGGGACTCCTGCATTGCAGGCAGATTCTTTACCAACTGAGCTATCAGAAAAGACCCAATACTTCCAAAGTCACTTAATATTTCAGCTCTAAACACAGTGGACTTATAAGAGTTAAGCTCTGGAAACATCTTTCCCAGAAATAGCAAAGCTGGTATGCTAAGTCCAGTAACACCAGTTACTCCAAAAATTCTAAGACCACTACCTTGAAAGAGCTTTAACAGGGGCTTTTACCAACTTTTGTAACAAATGTAAGAAAGATTATGCTATCTAATATAAGGAGAGTGTCTATGATTGACTTGGGGAGAGGGTGGTTATTACTACTCCTGCTGGTGGTGGTGACTTTGTGATACAGCCTGAGGGCTGACTTATATCTTTCAGTGTTTCAGTACAGTGAAAAGATCTTAGCAAAACACCTGAAAATATGGTTTTCTTTCTTTTTTTTTTTTCTTCTGCTTTGAAGAGATATTAATCCTTTTGACTGATGATTTTAATAACATCATGGAAAAGACCCATTCTTTAAAGGGAAATGGAAGGGTCCACAAAACCTTGCCTTCAGTTTATCTCACATAAACATAGATTAACTAAGAAAAGTCTTAATTTCAGTGGTGGGTTTTTGGAAGTTAATGAGTGAAACCATTGTATGGGTTGGGTTCTGTGTTAACATCTATTTTGTCTTTGCATTTCAAAATGTTGAACCTTAAATATAAGTGAATTTCATGCTCTGAAACACAAAGATGTAGTCTGGTGTTGTCACTGCGGTCCTAATCCTATTCACCCTTACTATTGTGCATCTTTAGCTTCTGTGAATTGTTAAGCTAATGAACAGGTTCCACACAGGAGCTAATTGCTATTTATTCTCTTGCGTTACAAATTTGTTTTTAAAACCACTTGTCAAATTGACCAAACCACTCATGTTGTTTGAAAAGTGAAAACAATTCCTATGAAAGGAAAAAAAAAAGTCTACCAAATTCAACTAACTAAGCCATCAGTAGTTTTAAATTTTATGTAAGTCTTTTTTGGTAAAAATTTTGTTGCACATAAAATGCTTCACTTCTGATTTAATGTTGGGCTTTTGTGACTAATAATTTTTATCCCCTAAGACATGTCTTCTGTAGTTTTTATTTCTGTCATTGGAAATACCATTAACTGGTAACTCAAGCCAGAAACTTGGGAACTATCCTTTTTTTGTTGTTCAGTCGCTAAGCTGTGTCCAGCTCTAGCAACCCCATGGAGTGCAGCATGCCAGATTTCCNATGTTGGGCTTCTGTGACTAATAATTTTTATCCCCTAAGACATGTCTTCTGTAGTTTTTATTTCTGTCATTGGAAATACCATTAACTGGTAACTCAAGCCAGAAACTTGGGAACTATCCTTTTTTTGTTGTTCAGTCGCTAAGCTGTGTCCAGCTCTAGCAACCCCATGGAGTGCAGCATGCCAGATTTCCCTATCCTTCACCATTTCCTAGTGTTTGCTCAAATTCATCTCCATTGAGTTGGTGATGCTGTCTAACCATCTCATCCTCTGTAATCCTCTTCTCTTCCTACCCTCAATCTTTCCCACCATTAGGGTCTTTTCCAGTGAGTCCAGCTCTTCACATCAGGTGACCAAAGTTCAGCTTCAGCATCAGTCCTTCTATTGAATATTCAGGATTGATTTCCTTTAGAATTGACTGGTGTGATTTCCCTGTAGCCCAAGGGACTCTCAAGAGTCTTCTCCAGCACCACAATTTGAAAGCATCAATTCTTCAGTACTCAGCCTTCCTTAAGGACCAACTCTCACATCCATACACAACTACTGGAAAAACTTTAGCTTTGACTATACAGACCTCTGTCATCAAAATGATAACTATCCTTAATTCCTTCTTAATTCTTGTCCATCACATTCAACTGGTCATAATTTTGTGAATTTTGCATGTTAATTATCCCTTGAATCTTCACTGCAACTATTGCCTCAGCTTGCAGACCATTCCTTCCCATTTCCTAACCAGGAGGGCTGAAAAATGAGGCTAGAAAATGGAAGGAAACATCATGTCTTTTATGTCAAGAAAACTCAGTCATCATAAAAATTATGCTTGGTCCACATCAGGGAGAGCATCCAGTTCTTCCCAATTCATTGTGTGAAATGACATTAGCTCTTCAAATAGACTCAGCCAGCTGCTAAAAGTCATTGTAGGTTTGTCACCTATATTTCCTCAGACAGAATTTCCTCCTGTTCATAGTTTGTGTCCTACTCAATCTAATTTGCGTGGGTCCAGCTCCCAGGAAGCAGTAGTACTTTATTCCTGAGTTCTATACATAGCCCAGCATATTCATGTCTGTAATTAAAAATCACAGCTTTATTTATCTTTTACTATGGTGTTATGGCCCAAGGCTGCTGAGCAAAAGATAAATAGTACCTTAAAATTAAGAATTTCAGGTCTGCATTCAATGAAAAGTGGCTGTTTTCCAGTGTATAGTATCATTATATCTTCCTAGGGTAATATCTATCATCTAACTCATTAGCAGCTGAAAATTCAGATTGTTTGTTTTACTTAAGAAGCATACTCCCAAAGAGAGTTCTCCTGAATGTAGGCCATTGCTTCTTCAGTGAGTAATTATTACAATAAGTAGGGCATTACTATGGTACTTCACATGCACCAGTGAATATGCTTCAGCAATTAGGGATTCCAGGTCCTAGAGTGTGAAATAAACATCCAGAACTTTTACAGTCTTTTCTGATCAGGAAGAAGTCTTCTCTAATATAGTAAATTTCCAATAATAATGTTTATAGTTATTTGATATGGAAAAATGATTATCTTTTCTTCCATTTCTATAATGAAAATTACTTTCCCCTCAAATTCTCTTAATTGCTTTAAAAAAAATCAGGATTTTTGTGCACAATAATGCCGTAAAGTTATATAGTTTATATTTTAAAATCACTCTTAATATAATAAATTTATTTACTAGTTGGTTCTAAGTAATTCTATTGGATAGATATCATATTCTAAATATGACAGATTAAAGAGAAAATATAAAGAATGGATTGCCCAACTATATACAAAGCTTCTAACTGAGAAAGGTAACTCAAATTCTTTCTCAGGGAATTTTGTTTTACTCCCCACCCCCTCTCTCCCTGTCTTCAGAACTTTATAAAACAGAGGCTTAGAAAAGTTTACTAATATTCCCTTTTGTTGGTAGCATCTATTTTTCCTTTTAAAAATTAAATTGTAATTGATTTAGAGTATTATGTTAGTTTTAGGTATACACCACAGTGATTCAATATTTTATAGATAATACTCCATTTGAAGTTATTACAAAATAATGGCTATGTTTCCCTGTGCCATACAATATAGCCTTTTTGTGTATCTATCTTATACATAATAATTTTTATCTCTCAATCCCATACCCAGATTTGACCTGTCCTCTCTTCCTTCACCCCACTAGTATCCATCAGTTTGTTTTTTATATCAGTGAGTCTGTTTTGTTATATACATTTTCTATTTATTTTAGATTCCACATATAAGTGGTAAAATACAGTATCTATCTTTCTCTGACTTAGTTCATTGATCAGAATATTCTCTAGGTCTATCCATTTGTTGCAAATGATAGAATTTCATTATTTTTTATGTCTGATAATATTATATCATATATATATAGAGTGTATATTCTCTCCCCCCATATATGTATACACACACACATACATTTGATAGAATACACACATACAAACACACCACAGCTTCTTTATTCACTTATCTGTTGATGGGCACTTGGGTTATTTCCATAACTTGGCTATTGTAAATAAAGCTGCTATGAACGTTTGGGTGTGCATATCTTTTACAGTTTGTATTTTCATATTTTTCAAAGATATACCCAAAATTAGAATTTCTGGGTCATATGGTAATTTTATTTTTAGTTTTCTGAGGAAACTTGATAATGTTTTCCATACTGATTGAACCAATTTACAATCTCAACACAATGTACCAGGGTCCCCTGTTCTCCATATGATCTCCAACATTTGATTATTTGTGGTCTGTTTAATTATAATCATTCTGGAAGATATGAGATGATATTTCCTGTGGTTTTGATTTGCATTTCCCTAATAAATTAGCAACATTGAGCATATTTTTCTGTGCCTGTTAACCATCTCTGTGGATCTTTGGGAAACTGTCTTTTCAGATCTTTTATCAATTTTTTGAGTTTTTTTTGCTTGATATTTAGTTGTATAAGCTTTCTCTCTATATATATACACGTATATATATACACACACACACTACACATACATATTTATATATAGTATAAATATACTATTATATATATACTATATACTAATATATATACTATATACTAATATATGCTATTACAAAATACATGTATTATGTGTGTGTGTGTATATATATATATAGATAGATAGATATATTAACCCTTTATTGATCATATTATTTGCAAATATTTCCTCCCATTCCATAGCTTGTCTTTTCATTTTGTCAATGGTTCCTTTTATGTGCAAATGTTTTTAAGTTTGACTAGGCTCCATTTGTTTTTTTTAGCTTTTATTTATTTTACCTTAGGAGCTAGATCCAAAAAAATGTTGCCAAAATATATGTCAAAGTGTATTCTGCCTGTGTTCTCTTTTAAGAGTTTTATGGTTTCAGGGCTTACATTTAGATATTTAATCATTTAGAGTTTATATTTTTTATGATGCAAGAAAAAAATTNGTTTTTAAGTTTGACTAGGCTCCATTTGTGTTTTTTAGCTTTTATTTATTTTACCTTAGGAGCTAGATCCAAAAAAATGTTGCCAAAATATATGTCAAAGTGTATTCTGCCTGTGTTCTCTTTTAAGAGTTTTATGGTTTCAGGGCTTACATTTAGATATTTAATCATTTAGAGTTTATATTTTTTATGATGCAAGAAAAAAATTTAATCTCATTATTTTACATGTAGCTGTTCGATTTTCCTAGCACCACTTGTTGAAGACACTATCTTTTCTACATTATATAGTGTTTCATCCTTTGTCATAGATTAATTGACCGTATATGTGAGTTTATTTCTAAACTCTATATTCTGTCCCATTGATCTATGTCTGTGCTTTGTGCCCATACTATACTGTTTGATTACTGTAGCTTTGTAGTATAGTCTAATATCAGGAAGTATGTTGCTTCAAGTTTTGTCCTTCTTTTCTCAAGATTGCTTTGGCAATTCAGGGTCTTTTGTGGGTCCATATAAATTTTGGGATTATTTGTTCTAGTTTTGTGAAAAAATGCCATGGTATTTTGATAAGGATTTTATTAAATCTGTAGATGATTTGCATAGTATGGAAACTTTAGCAATATGTATTCTTCCAATCTGAGATCATGGGCTATCCTTCCATTTTTTGGTATCATCTTCAGTTTTCTTCACCTATAGTTTTCAGAGTATAGATCTTCCACCTTCTTGATTAAATTTATTCCTCGCTGTTTTATTTCTTGATTTTATTTTGTTTGGAACTTTTTTCCTTCATCTTTCTGATAGTTCATTATTAATATATTCTATTTTTCTTAATTTTATTTTTACTTTTCCATCTATATATTGGTAATAAAAGGGTTTGCTTTTATTGTCTCAGGGCAGTTTGAATAGATGATAGAACACTCCCTTATTTGTCTTGACTATGTAGTTAAAATTGCTACAATATTTCTTAATTGACTTTCCATCTTGGATTCCTTCTTGTTTTCCTGTTTTGACCCTAACTGACAAAGTTACAGAATTCAAATCTAAATAATTAGCAAATTGGTGACTTTTTGAGTATGGCAATTCAATGGGAAAAATTCAGTTTTAATGTTGACCTTTCTCTAACTCTAGTTTCTCTATTATTGAACTACAGGCAAGTCCTGGTGGTGCAACCCGTTGGCTAATGATCCTCATTGGAATGGCCCTCAAAATATCTTACTATGAAGATTTAATCAGCACATTTTTCTTTTGAATAGAAACCTTATCAGTGCCTCCATACTTCTCCCTGTGATTCCATTCTTTAGTTTTAAGAAAATCAATATAGACTTTTAAAATTGCTATTACTTTAGGTGCTAGTATAAAAGTTCCTTGTAAGGATGTACTTATTTGGGAAAAGGCTTTATTAAATGTGTAGGCTAGCAAAGTAGAAGGAACTGTAGGCTGGAGTCCTATATGGAAAGGGGATCCTACTAGACACTTTCCACATGCCCTGGGGAGATGACATTAAAACATTAAAATTCATGCTTTTCAGTACAGTGAGGGATATGGATTACATATCAAATGAGCTCAAAGTTCACTCTAATGAGTATCCCATTACATAATGAGATAAATACACAATGAGAAAAATGAATTTTTTAATGACAGTATATCATAAGAAACTTGACCTAGATTACCTAGAATTGATAAAGTTTTCCTGAGGAAGTGACCTCTATTAGATGAATTATTCTTGTTGTGATCTCTATTAGATGAATTAGTTACCTAGAAAGAGGTAGAAAGGGGAACTGATGATAAATGATGCTAGAGAAATAAACAGGCATCAAATATTTCAGAGCTTTAAAGCCAAGTTAGATTCTTTTACATTTATCCTAAGAGACAGATGGGAGCATCATGAGATTTGTCATTCAGAAATATTAGATTGTAGAGAGTGACTGGGACCATGGTTAAAGTTACCTTAATGGTCCCATTGAGAGATAATGGTACCAGAGTGTAGACTTGTGGCAGTGGACATAGTATCCAAGAAACCAAAATGCTAGGTTAAGAACTTTAAGAAAATGTCTCTTCTAGGAACCCACTGGAGGGAGAAAGAGTGAGAATAAAAGTAATGAGGAAAATAGAGCAAGTCACCCTTTCCTATTTTAACCCAGTTCTTGAGGAGCCTGGCATGCTAGGGTTCATGGAGTAACAGTCAGANGCTAGGTTAAGAACTTTAAGAAAATGTCTCTTCTAGGAACCCACTGGAGGGAGAAAGAGTGAGAATAAAAGTAATGAGGAAAATAGAGCAAGTCACCCTTTCCTATTTTAACCCAGTTCTTGAGGAGCCTGGCATGCTAGGGTTCATGGAGTAACAGTCAGACATGACCTAGCAACTCAACAACAACAAAATAAAGGCAAAACATAAGCTATCTATTAAATTTTAAATGTACTTTATGATAAGAGTTTGGAAATTTTAAAAATTTAAACAAGTATATATTTGCAGTGTCTGAATACTTTGGATTAGACATTCTCTCAGTGTATTTGGAATTTCTGAAGATTTAACTAGGTCTTATTTAAAAGTGTGAACTAAAAAGAGTTCAAAAACACACAAACATCTTGGAAGTGCAGGGGAAATATTGCTTTATATGATCTGGTTTGTATATAAATGTTAANTCATCAGCAGCAGATCTTCCAATATAGATCAGTAGCTCTTGGAATAATGCATTTTTAAAATAAAATACTAAACATCTTTGGTTTTTCTATTGCATTTCCAAATATAGTAATATCATTAATGATTTTTAAATTATGTGTTTATATAATCACCAGTTTCTCATATACAGAAGTGAAAATACCAATTTTTAAAAACCATTTTTGCTTCTTGCTATACACAGAAAATTCCAAAAATAAGTGCAATCAGTCCTTTCTTGAAAATCATAAGAATATAGTTACCTCACAAATTTATTATATATTAACATTTTATGTGCAAGAATAAAATGAAACAGTGACCCAAATCCACTTTCAAACTAAGTTCTCTAACATTCAGTTGTCTGAAAGAGGCTCTTTTCAGTTTAATGTTAATTTATGTAATACTATCAGTGTCAGCTTACAAGTAATTAGAAAAAAATCTTCAGAATGCATAGGTCCCAAAACTTTTGTCTTATCACTCACTACAGGGATTATCCCTATACCATTAACTGCACATTTTGTCATTCTCTGAAAACACTGTAACAAAACACCTGTCAGAAATAGCTGGTCTGAAGATTCTTTGACCACGTCAAGTTCTACCTTATATTTAGAAAGACATGATAAGATCTGATAAACTCTGTATTTCCAATCTACCATTGGACCTGATATCACCAGTTATCCATGTGGGAGTATAAAAATATTTAAAATCTCTGTTTAAGATGTGAGTTTCTAAGAGGAAACATATTAACACATAAATCAGCCTTTTGNAGATTCTTTGACCACATCAAGTTCTACCTTATATTTAGAAAGACATGATAAGATCTGATAAACTCTGTATTTCCAATCTACCATTGGACCTGATATCACCAGTTATCCATGTGGGAGTATAAAAATATTTAAAATCTCTGTTTAAGATGTGAGTTTCTAAGAGGAAACATATTAACACATAAATCAGCCTTTTGAACTATTGTATTAATTGACTCATAGTGAGCTGTAATCCCAAGGAATTGAATTTAGAAGAAGGAAACTTTGATAGAAAAGGGAATGACTTGAACCGTAAGAGCTATTCAGTAATTACTAAGAACTGATTAAGTATGAGGACTTGTGAAGATATGGCTTTTGTTTCACTTATTCTTTCATTTATTCGTTAAACATTTACTGCGNTGAACTATTGTATTAATTGACTCATAGTGAGCTGTAATCCCAAGGAATTGAATTTAGAAGAAGGAAACTTCGATAGAAAAGGGAATGACTTGAACCGTAAGAGCTATTCAGTAATTACTAAGAACTGATTAAGTATGAGGGCTTGTGAAGATATGGCTTTTGTTTCACTTATTCTTTCATTTATTCGTTAAACATTTACTGTGTAGTTTTAAGTGCTAAACCCTCCAAAAGGTACTGGAGACTTAATAACAAGTAAAAGTGGAAAAGATAACTTGCAAGACAGTCATAATGATGGAGATTATTGGAGAGAGGGGGCTACATGAACAATGGAGGCAGCCACTGACAAGGATCTAGAATTTTCTAAAGAGGAGATTGATCACTTATTGATTAGAATTAGCACTGCTGTTCCTTTACTGTAACAGGTTTTTTGATTTTAAAGATAACATCTTATCGATTCTCTGTAAATTATAGTATTGGAGGATACTTGAAAATTTTCTTTATTCCATATCCTACATTTCTCTTTAATGCCCGTGTCCATTGCTATCACTCTGGTTCAAGCCTCTTCTCTTCTTGAATTGTCATATAATCTTTCTAATTGATTCTTCTGCTTCCAAAATTTTGCTTGAAGGTTTTCAGTAGGTATTTATTGAATGGAAAAAAAAAAAGTGTTCACCTTCTTACTAATAATTCTTCAAGATTCATTTGGGAGGATTTATGTGTTATGCTTTCATTAAATGTGTTCAGCCTTGAATATTTTCTTAAAAATTCAAATTATGAAAAATTAAAGCATTAATCATCACAGTGTTCTGTGACTTTGACTTAGTGACACAAACGTAACCCTGATACTGCCATCAAAAATGCTATAGCAAAGCCCTTTGTGTTCATGAAATTATAGTAAACATAATCTTTCAGTTCAGTTCAGTTGCTCAGTCGTGTCCAACTATTTGTGACCCCATGGATGGCAGCACGCCAGGCTTCCCTGTCCATCATGAACTCCAGGAATTTGCTCAAACTCATGTCCATTGAGTCAGTGATGCCATCTAACTATCTAATCTTTTGTCTACCCCTTCTTGTCACATCTTCAGTCTTTCCCAGCATCAGGATTTTTTCCGCTGTGTCAGTTCTTTGCATGAGGTGGCCAAAGTATTGGAGTTTCAGCTTCAGCATCAGTCCTTCCAGTGAATTTTCAAGACTGATTTCCTTTAGGATGGATTGATTTGATTTCCTTCAGGATGGACTGATTTGATTTCCTTCCAGTCCAAGGGACTCTCAAGAATCTTCTCCAACACCGTAGATAAAAAGCATCAATTCTTTGGTGCTCAGCTTTCTTTATGGTCCACCTCATCCAGCTCACATCCATACATGACTACTGGAAAAACCATAGCTTTGACTAGATGGTCCTTTGTTGGCAAAGTGATGTCTCTGCTTTTGAATATGCTATCTAGGTTTTTCATAGCTTTTCTTCCAAGGAGCAAGTATCTTTTAATTTCATGACTGCAGACACCATCTGCAGTGATTTTAGAGCCCAAGAAAATAAAGTCTGTCATGGTTTCCACTGTTTCCCCCTCTGTTTGCTATGAAGTGATGGGACTAGATGCCATGGCATCTATAAAGTTTTATCTGAATCATTTGACAAAGGAAAATGAAAATAAATTTTCTTTTCCTTCTTAAGTTAATTCTATATTGTTGTTTAGTCTCTAATCTGTGTCTGACCCTTTCTGATCCCATGGACTGTAGCACACCAGACTCAGTAGAAAGATTCAAATGTTAATTAATTTACCACAAACTAAGCACTATTTAATCTCATATAATGTTTATAGAATAGGTGTTGGGATAAAATGACCCATAGCACACATCTATGCAATGATTAATTAAATAATTATAACCAATTATTTATCATCACACATTCTTTTATGTATCCCCTCAACACCTACTTGAAATTTTAATTGGTTAAAGACATTGCGGTGTAAAATATATTCTTTTAACATTGAGATTTGAAATTGTTGTTTAGTTGCTAACTTGTATCCGACTCTTTGTGGTCCTATGGACTATAGCCCACCAGGCTCATCTGTCCATGGGGTTTCCCAGGCAAGAATACTGGAGTGGGTAGCCATTTCCTTCTTCTAGGGATCTTCCTAACTCATGGATTGAACCCCCATCTCCTGCATTGGGAGGTGGGTTCTTTACTCCCAATTCACCAGGGAAGCCCAATATTTGAAATTATATTCTACAAAAATGAATTTTGATAAAGGTGTATGGGAGATCAACTACATGCAAAGCAGTTTGCTGGGAAATGGAAGAGGATGCAAAGAAGGAAACAGGACAATATTTGCTTGTAGGGAACTCAAATGCTGTGCAATTAATGATGGTGGTTGTTGAGGGAAAGATGGATAAGGAGATGTCAGGATACCGAGGGAAAGATNAAGGTGTATGGGAGATCAACTACATGCAAAGCAGTTTGCTGGGAAATGGAAGAGGATGCAAAGAAGGAAACAGGACAATATTTGCTTGTAGGGAACTCAAATGCTGTGCAATTAATGATGGTGGTTGTTGAGGGAAAGATGGATAAGGAGATGTCAGGATACCGAGGGAAAGATTGTTAAGGAGATAGTGGTTAAACTGAACTGTTGAATTGAACCTGGAGGAAACTGAAATAACAATTCAGAAAGAGAGAAAAGCAAGTGAAAGTGCATGGTGCATTTGAGGGACAGTATGGTGGCCGATATTATAGGAACAAAGGGTCCATCTGGATTAATACTAGACTCAGAAAATCAACAGGTGACATCATATAAAGCCTTGAACATTTTTAAGAAAATGTAAATTGTCTAAAATTTTAAATGGTAGTGGCATCAATATTTCAGATAACTAACAACAGATGCCGAGAAACATCCTTATAGAAGTAGCAAAACAATGCTTTCTTTGCTCTCAGAAGTGAAAATAAAGTAAACTCAATATAAAGCAGGTATTCCTTCACTCTCTCCAGCCCTCCTCCAGGAAATTAAAACATAAGACTGACACACACATCTGAGACATGACAATAGGAAGGTGAGGTGAAAGCCAATTTGGTGACTTAAACTTAACTCAGGTTGAAAACCCCAGGTGTGAATGTAGTAGGCAAAGGGGCTCCGCCTCATCAGAATCGTCCTAGGATGACTTGCAGCCAGGATATTGCATGCCATTGGCCAAAATCAGGAGACAGTCTTGTTGTGGTTGTACGTTTTTTTTACTCTCAGTCCTCTGTGATTATATTTTCATGTGATTATGTATGACTGTCATTGCCAAGACCGCAGACAAATTATACACATAGTTTTACATAAGGAATGACAGGGGGAAAGGTTACATTAAAAAATGATTGAATGAGCTCCCCCAAAGTAGTCCCTATTGATAATTATGTTTTGAAGTTCTGCCTATACTTACATGACTGAAGAGTAGTTTGGGCATGCTAACTGAAATTAAACACACATCATTCCATGTACTAACATGCAAGTTCACTCAATGCCCTCATTTGAATGACCAGTAAGTATACAGCAGGATTGTTGTTCAATGTTATAAATTCAGTATTTAGAAAGTGTGTAATTAGGAGTTCTATTTTGACTTTATCAAAATCAGTCAGATTTAAGAATTTTTATCAGAACTCTAAGCAGAGCTGTCATAAACATCAATAATCCTATTGATAAATAGCATCAATCACTTGCATTTTAAATTTGTGTTGAGATATTTTTTAAAAAATTCCTAAATTGTCCAGATGTGTTAACTATGTATTTATAAAGGATATGGAAGGTAAAATAAATCTTTAAGTAAGTATTTATTTAAAACTGTCTCAGTGAGTGCATGAACAGTTCTTGATAGCCATAGTATTTGCCATTGCCAGATATACTGACAGGAACTTTTAACAAAAACAGAGTGTTTCAACTCTAAGCCTATGCATTTGATCAATGTAATATGAATGATTTAAAATCCTTCATATGGTGAATCTTTTGTACAGTTTATGGTCAGATAAGGGATTACATGGGAAGTTTATCTTTGTGATATAATGCCTACTCCCTGTCCCCAACCACCCTCCACCCCACCTGCTAATGAGTCTAAGAGGTGCTCTTGAGCATTCTTAAAGACCAATTTTCAGCTAGAGTTGAAGGGATTTTAGTCAGGAAATACAGGCTGATCCCTCCCTATATGCGCTCTGCAAAAGTCTTCCTCTGGACTCATAAAGAAGCATGCCTCCTGCTACCCATGTGGGTGCAGATACAAGGTCTGAAAATATGAAGCCATGTATCTGAGTTTGCAAATTTGTGTTGGCATAGACTTAAGGACTTTGATAGCATCCTAGGGGATTTTTATTAAGAAAACAAGAAAAAATTATACTGACAGAGTGGCTCCTGAGCTTGTTCTAGGAACAATTTATGTATACAGAACAAAAGTAGCCAAGAACTAGCTTTTCACAAAGCACATATAATTATCACTAAATTTAGTCACCACTAAAAGAACTCTTATAGATTAGACATCAAAACAATGGATTTTATCTCTTGAGTTTATGGAAAGCATAGAAAGAAAAGAGTCTGTTTAGAGAGGGTTAACTATGCTTAGAAGTGACAAGTCTGCCAGACCCTACTGGATCTATGATCTTCAGGAAATAAATGAACCTCTGACTCACTAAACACTCTCCTCTAAAATGTTAATAATTATATCATTTTGCTGTTGTCTGAAGGTTTGTGTCTCTGCAAAGTTAATATGCTGAAATACTAATGCATGTGTGCTCAGTTGCTCAATCGTGTCCAACTCTTAGTGACCCCATGGACTGTAGCTCTCCAGGCTCCTCTGCCCATGGAATTTTCCAGGCAAGCATACTGGAGTAGGGTGCTATTTTCTACTCCAGAGAATCT
Source organism: Neotragus moschatus (assembly GCA_006410615.1). Classification (NCBI taxonomy): domain Eukaryota; kingdom Metazoa; phylum Chordata; class Mammalia; order Artiodactyla; family Bovidae; genus Neotragus; species Neotragus moschatus. The sequence goes on from SJYA01003054.1 coordinate 52,899, forward strand.
CCCTGACACAGGGATTGAACCTGCATCTCCTGTATTTCCTAAATTGGCAGGAAGATTCTTTACTGTTGTGCTACCTGGGTTATTATAATAATATCCAGTGTTTGAAAGATTCTTAGGTCATGAGGATGAAGTCTTCATGAATTAGATTAATATTTTCATAAAGCAGACACCACAGAGATTCCTAGCCTCTTCCCCCCCCTGTGCTGCTGCTGCTGCTGCTGCTAAGTCGCTTCAGTCATGTCCAACTCTGTGACCCCATAGACGGTAGCCCACCAGGCTATAGCAAAAGGCATTGGGTGTAAATTAAGGAGGGCTTTGACTTGATTTTGGATTCCCAGCCTCCAGAAGAGTGAGAAATAAATTTCAGTTGTTTATGAATTTACTTCACTCACTATGACACTCTCTAGATCCATCCATATTGCTGCTAATAGCATTATTTCCTTCTTTTTATAGCTGAATAATATTCAATTGTATATATGTACCATGTGAAGGTACTTCTCTGGTGGCTCAGACGGTAAAGTGTCTGTCTACAATGCGGGAGACCAGGTTCAATCCCTGGTTTGGGAAGATCCCCTGGAGAAGGAAATGGCAATCCACTCCAGTACTCTTGCCTGGAAAATCCCATGGACAGAGGAGCCTGGTAGTCTACAGTCCATGGGGTTGCAAAGAGTCGGACATGACTGAGCGACTTCACTCACCATGCGAAGAGTTGACTCATTGGAAAAGACTCTGATGCTGGGAGGCATTGGGGGCAGGAGGAAAAGGGGGCGACAGAGGATGAGATGGCTGGATGGCATCACCAACTCAATGGACGTGAGTTTGAGTGAACTCTGGGAGTTGGTGATGGACAGGGAGGCCTGGTGTGCTGCGATTCAGGGGTCACAGAGACTCGGACACGACTGAGCGACTGAACTGAACTGAACTGAACTGAACCACGTCTTTTAACTCTCCTCTATTGGTGGACATTTAGGTTCCTTCCATGTCTTGGTTATAAATAGCCAATAGTGCTTCAGTGAACACTGGTGTGTGTGTGTATNGGGGTCACAGAGAGTCGGACACGACTGAGCGACTGAACTGAACTGAACTGAACTGAACCACGTCTTCTAACTCTCCTCTATTGGTGGACATTTAGGTTCCTTCCATGTCTTGGTTATAAATAGCCAATAGTGCTTCAGTGAACACTGGTGTGTGTGTGTATTTTCAAATTATGGTGTTTTTTTTTTTTCTGGACATACATCAGGAGTGGGATTGCTGGATCATATAGTAGGCATTTTAGTTTGTTCAGTAACCTTTATACTGTTCTACATAGTGGCTGTTTGAATTTACATTTCCACTAACAAGTTGGAAGTGTTCTCTTTTCTCCACAACTTCTTCTCCATACTCTTTCCATCATTGTTTGTAGATTTATTTTTGATGACGGCCATTCTGATAGGTGTGAGGTGATACCTCAATGGAGTTTTGATTTGTATTTCTCTAAGGTGATGTTAAACATCTTTTCATGTGCTTTTTTTCCATCTGTTTGTTTTTTTCTTTTTGAGAAATGTCTATTTAGATCTGCCCATATTTTGATTGGGTTTTTTGTTTTTTGATATTGAGCCACATGAACTGTTTAAATACTTTGGATATTAATCCATTTTTAGTTGGTTCATGTTCAAATGTTTCTTCCCATTTTGTGGATTGGCTTTTCATTTTGTTGGTGGTTTCCGTTACTGTGCAAAAGCTTTGAAATCTCTTGTATTCTTATACACTAATAATGAAAGATCAGAAAGCAAAATTAAGGAAACAATTCCATTTACCATCACATCAAAAAGAAGAAAATACTAAGGAATAAACCTATCTAAGGAGGTAAAGAACTGTGCTCTGAAAACTCTAAGATGCTGATAAAAGAAATAAAAATGACACAAGCATCTGGAACTTCCTTGAACTGGGGAGAAAGATGTACCTAAGTCTTAAGCGTTGTTACTCATTCATTTTTGAGTCAAAGAATTAGCAAAAGCTTAAGTCCCTTCTTCTATTAATCTTTGGTTGGCCATGTGGACCATTTTGTATGATCATGATATAGCAAAATAATTATCCCTTGGAGCTAGACTAGATATGGTTTGGGTGAGTATGGGACTCTTTTCTCCCTCTTCAGAGGTTAATGAGATTCTAAAGAATTTGAAGCTAAACAAAAGAAACATCCCCAAAGAACACCACTCAAAATATCAGATGAGTGAAAAATTCAGTCAAAGAAAGAGAAGCAAAAAAACGTCATGGATGTGTGAAGATTGTCAGGGTTTTCTTCATTTCAGTGCCATAAATAGTACTTGATATACAGCAGATACTCAAGTAATGGTTCTTCAAGTACTTTTTACTTAATAAACTTTCATTTTATTTCTATAGATGTAACCTCCAAGTGATCTAGGGCAGATTTTAGTCTGTTCATATCTCAGAGCCTCCCAACACAGGCATTAAGGCAAAGCCAGAACGTATATGTAGCCTAACTATTTCAGGCAGCTGCAAAAATTAAGAACAGCTATGCAAAGTGATTTTTTTCTTTTATTTTGCTGTAGTCATGTATCCAAATCAAGGCTTGTCCTTGATATATAATTACACAGAATGATCACGCTGTACCTTTTGCTGGTGTAAAAGATGAAGCTCATTTCCTGCAGTGCTAAAAGTTTATATGCCAGGATCTTTATATCCTAATATAAAATCTGATTTACTTTAATTTCGGTTTTTAAATTCACTGAACTTAAACCTTTTCTGCTTAATTAGGCACTAATAAGTGATACAAAATGTGCAGTTTAAATATGTTTCAAACATTTATGACACTAACCTAAATATTGTCACGGTAGTAGACGTGAAAACTTTAATGTGCCTTTGGAAAAATATCTGTGAGCCAAATGAAAATCTTGTACTTTACCACATTTTCAATGTGACATGGCTGAGTGCTACTGAATTGTCGTAATTTTAAGTAGTAAGTATAAATTCATTTTATCTGTTAGTGACATAGGTAAGAAGTATAAAGAAACACAAATTTATTATGATTCCATTGAAAGTTCGGTATTTTTCCCCTCTAAATATATAATAAGTGTATTTTATGTAGATTCCTTAATATTGTCTTCTGATTCTTAAATAAAATAAATTAAAATTGATAATATTTTATTGTTATTGTCAGAAATATTACTTATTTAGCAAACAGGACTAAAAGTAATTTGTTGGGCAATTAAACATAGGTTGCACTCACTGGTAATAAAATGTCACAAATCTACTTCTTTTTTAAAACTCAGATAGTGACACTTTATTATAGGAAATAATTTAAAATACTGTTGCATCTCATAAATTTGGGAACTGACCCTCAGAACAAAGAGCTATAGGCATAGTTTTAGATATATAAATTTCTTACAAGGGTAATCTAATTCCTATTGGACTTTTATTATCTGTATCTTCTTCTGCTTTACAGTGGATAAAATTCTAATTCTCTATTTCTTTAAAAAACTCCACAGGTTTAAATGATATATTGAAAATTAAAATGATATGTTTAATTTGTATTGATATTGGCCTGTGGCATATTTTACACAGAAAACAGAAGAAAATATTATTTTTGTATTGCTGCTTTTCCTATTAGCAACCAAATGACCTTTATCATCTTAAATACTAGTCTATGTTGATCAGAGTAAGCTTGATTATTAAAAGAAAAAAATAGCGTTACACAGTGCCTATTCCAATCATGTTATTTTCTGCCCTTTTCACCATATTAATATCAATATGCTGAAATCCTATCCTTAGACAATCATTTTATCCTTAAACCTTTTCCTCCTTTAAGTCTTTCTATGGGCTTCCCTTGTGGCTCACATGGAAAGAATTGGCCTGCAATGCAGCAGATCAGGGTTTGATCCCTGGGTCTGGAAGATCCCCTGGAGAAGGGAATGACTACCAATTCCAATATTCTTGCCTAGAAAATTCTATGGATTGAGAAGCCTGGTGGGCTGTAGTGTATGGAGTTGCAAAGAGTCAGACATGACTGAGCACTAACACTCTCATCATGATCCTTTAAAATTTTGAATTTGTTGTATAACTTTACCACAGTTTGTTGTGATCCACACAGTCAAAGGATTTAGCATAGTCAATAAAGCCAGAGTAGATGTTTTTCTGGAATATTCTTGCTTTTTCTATGATCTAACAGATGTGGGCAATTTGATCTCTGGCTCCTCTGCCTTTTATAAATTCAGCTTGTATATCTGGACATTCTCAGTTCACGTTCTGTTGAAGCCTAGCTTGGAGGATTTTGAGCATGACCTCGCTAGTGAATGTTGTTGTTCTTCAGTCTTGCAGTCATATCTGATTCTTTGTGCACTCATGGACTGAAGCATGCCAGGCTTCCCTGTCTTTCACCATCTCCCAGAACTTGCTCAAACTCATATCCATTGAGTTGGTGATGCCATCCAATCATCTTATCCTCTGTTGTCCCCTNCCTCGCTAGTGAATGTTGTTGTTCTTCAGTCTTGCAGTCATATCTGATTCTTTGTGCACTCATGGACTGAAGCATGCCAGGCTTCCCTGTCTTTCACCATCTCCCAGAACTTGCTCAAACTCATATCCATTGAGTTGGTGATGCCATCCAATCATCTTATCCTCTGTTGTCCCCTTTTCTGTCTGCCTTTAACTTTTCCCAGAATCAGGGTCTTTCTTAATGAGTTGGCACTTTGCATCAAGTGGCCAAAGTATTGGAGCTTCAGTTTCAGCTTCCAATGAATATTCAATGTTGATTTCCTTTAGGATTTACTGGAGTGATCTCCTTGCTGTCCAAGGGACTCTCAAGAGTCTTTTAAAGCATCACAGTTCAAAAGCATCAATTTTTTGGCACTCAGCCTTCTTTATGATCCAACTCTCACATCCATACATGACAACTAGAAAAACTATATTTGACTAGATGGACCTTTGTTGGCAAAGTGATATCTCTGCTTTTTAATATGCTGTCTAGGTTTGGCATAGCTTTTCATCCAAGGAGCAAGCATCTTTTAATTTCATGGCTGCAGGCACCATCTGTAGTGATTGTGGAGCCCAAGAAAATAAAGTCTCTCACTCTTTGTCTTGTTTCCCCATCTGTTTGCCATGAAGTGATGGGACCAGATGCCATGATCTTAGTTTTTTAGCATGTGCTGCTGCTGCTGCTTCTAAGTCACTTCAGTCGTGTCTGACTCTGTGCGACCCCATAGACGGCAGCCCACCAGGCTCCCCCGTCCCTGGAATTCTCTAGGCAAGAACACTGGAGTGGGTTGCCATTTTCTTCTCCAATGCATGAAAGTGAAAAGTGAAAGTGAAGTTGCTCAGTCGTGTCCGACTCTTAGCGATCCCATGGACTGTAGCCTACCAGGCTCCTCCGTCCATGGGATTCTCCAGGCGAGAGTACTGGAGTAGGGTGAAGTGAGTGCAATTTTGCAGTAGTTCTAACATTCTTTGGCATTGCCCTTCTTTATAACTGGACTGAAAACTGACCTTTTCCTGTCCTGTGGCCACTACTGAGATTTCCAAATTACTGGCATATTGAGTGCAGCACTTTAACAGCATCACCTTTTAGGATTTGAATTGCCTCCACTGAAATTCCATAACCTCCACTAGCTTTGTTCAAGTGAGTCTTCCTAAGGCCCACTAGACTTCACACTCCTGGATGTCTGGCTCTAGGTGAGTGATCAGACAGTCACGGTTATCCAAGTCATTAAGATTTTTTTATATAGTTCTTCTGTGTATTCTTGCCTCCTCTTCTTAATGTCTTATGCTTTTCTTAGGTCCGTATTCTTTCTGTCCTTTATTGTGCCTATCTTTGCATGAAATACTCCCTTGGTATGTCTAATTTTCTTGAAGAGATTGCTAGTCTTTCCCATTCTATTTTTTTTTCCCCCTATTTCTCTGCAACCTTCNCTAAAACCAGCTTGAACATCTGGACGTTCACGGTTCACGAATTACTGAAGCCTGGCTTGGGGAATTTTGAGCATTTCTTTACTAGCGTGTGAGATGAGTATTAGATATTGGTTACTCCATACCTTTCCAGAGTGTAGGGAACACAACTACAAACTTTAGCCCTGTAAATGTCCTTTTAAAAGTTATGATTCATTTTCCTTCTATTCATACTGAGAATGCACTTCCCAGGTGGCACAGGGGTAAGGAATCCACCTGCCAACGCAGGAAACACAAGAGACATGAGTTCAGTCACTGGGTCAGGAGGATCCTGGAATAGGAAATGGCAATCCGCTCCAGTATTCTTGCCTGGAAAATTCCATGGACAGAGGAGCCTAGTGGGCACTAGTCCATGGGGTCACAAAAAATCAGACACACTAAGCACATATATATACATACTGAAAATAGTCACAAGCTTATTTCTATGATTTATACTTAAATAACAAAGAAGCATGGACTTAGGCCACCTACAGCAAAATCTTCTCAAACTCTTTCTTAAGATAGGTGGAAGTCATGGAATAGGATATGAAAAAGCATCAATTCAGTTCACTTCGGTCACTCAGTTGTGTCCGACTCTTTGTGACCCCATGGACTGCAGCACACCAGGCTTCCCTGTCCATCACGAATTCCCAGAGATTGGTCAAACTCATGTCCATCACGTCAGTGATGCCAACCAACCATCTTATCCTCTATTGTCCCTTTCTCCTCCTACCTTCAATCTTTCCAGAATCAGGGTCTTTTCCAATGAGTCAGTTCTTCACATCAGGTGTCCAAAGTACTGGAGTTTCACTTTCAGCATCAGTCCTTCCAATGAATATTCAGCATTGATATCCTTTAGGACTGAATGGTTGGATATTCTTACAGTCCAAGGGACTCTCAAGAGTCTTCTCCAACACCACAGTTTAAAAGCATCAATTCTTCGGTGCTCAGCTTTCTTTATAAATCAACTCTCATATTCATACATGACTACAGGAAAAACCACAACTTTCAATAGACAAAGCTTTGTTGGCAAAGTAATGTCTCTGTTGTTTAATATGCTGTCTATGTTGGTTGTATCTTTTCTTCCAAGGAGCAAGTGTCTTTTAATTTCATGGCTGCTGTCACCATTTGCAATGATTTTGAAGCCCAAGAAAGTAAAGTCTCTCACTGTTTCCAGTGTTCTCCATCTACTTGCCATGAAACGATGGGACCAGAGGCCGCAATCTTAGTTTTCTAAATGTTCAGATTTAAGCCAACTTTTTCACTCTCCTCTTTCAATTTCATCAAGAGGCTCTTTAGTTCCTCTTCCTTTCCATGAGGGTGGTGTCCTCTGTATATCTGAGGTTATTGATATTTCTCCTGGCAATCTTGATTCCAGCTTGTGCTTCATCCAGCATTTCACATGATGTAATCTGCATATAAGTTAAATTATCAGGGTGACAATATACAGCCTTAACGTACTCCTTTTCCTATTTGGAACCAGTCTATTGTTCCATGTCCAGTTCTAACTGTTGCTTCTTGATATGCATACAGATCTCAGGAGGCAGGTCATGTTGTCTGGTATTCCCATCTCTTTCAGAATTTTCCACTGTTTGTTGTGATCCACACAGTCAAAGGCTTTATGTAGTTAATAAAGCAGAAGTAGTTTTTTTTGTATTCTCTTGCCTTCTTGATGATCCAGCTGATGTTGGCAACTTGATCTCTGGTTCCTCTGCCTTTTTTAAATCCAGCTTGGACATCTGGAAGTTCACGGTTCACGTACTGTTGCAGTCTGGCTTGGAGAATTTTGAGCATTACTTTACTAGCATGTGAGATGAGTGCAATTGTGAATGCTCACATTCTTCACCATTGTCTTTCTTTGGGACTGGAATGAAAACTGACCTTTTCCAGTCCTTGTAGCCACTGCTGAGTTTTCCAAATTTGCTGACACATTGAGAGCAGCACTTTCACAGCATCATGTTTTAAGATTTGAAACAGTTCACCTGGAATTCCATCACCTCCACTAGCTTTGTTCATAGTAATGCTTCCTAAGGCCCACTTGACTTCACATTTCAGGATGTCTGGCTCTAGGTGAGTGATCACACCATTGTGGTTATCTGGGTCATGAAGCTCTTTTATGTATAGTTCTTCTGTGTATTCTTGCCACCTTTTTTTAATATCTTCTGCTCTGTTAGGTCCATACCATTTCTGTCCTTTATTGTGCCCCTCTTTGCATGAAAAATTCCTTTGGTATTTCTAATTTTCTTGAAGAGATCTCTAGTCTTTTCCATTCTGTTTTTTCCCTCTATTTCTTTGCATTGATCACTGAGGAAGGCTATCTTATGTCTCCTTGCTATTCCTTGGAACTCTGCATTGAAATAGATATATCTTTCCTTCTCTTCTTTGCCTTTAGCTTTTCTTCTTTTCTCAGCTATTTGTAAGGCCTCCTCAGACAACCATTTTGCCTTTTTGCATTTGTTTTTCTTGGGGATGGTCTTGATCACTGCCTCCTGTGTCATGAACCTCTGTCCATAGTTCTTGAGGCACTCTGTCTTTCAGATCTAATTCCTTGAATCTATTTGTCACTTCCACTGTATAATTGTAGTTGATTTGATTTGATTGCAAGGTCTAGTGGTTTTTCCTACTTTCTTCAATTTAAGTCTATGGAAAAAGTAGCAGGAGTTGGTTTCCTCTGCCTTGGGCTCCCTCAAAAGTCATTTTCTGCACCAAAATGTTTTTCTTAATGTAAACATCTTAAACACCATGGAACACCTTTCCAAGACCCATGTGTTGGCACAAGCAGATGAGAAAATTTGTAAATCTCAAAACTAGCTTAGCTCCC